>JADDOH010017012.1:0-29634 GCA_016648135.1 Agrypnia vestita | reverse complement strand
TTCATGTTTGCAGTGCGATTATTCATGCAATCAGAAGTCAAACTTAAAAAGACATGCTCTTACGCACACTGGAGAAAAATTGTTTTCATGTTCGCAGTGCGATTATTCTTGCAGTCAGAAGTCACACTTAAAAACACATGCTCTTACGCACACTGGAGAAAAAATGTTTTCATGTTCGGAGTGCGATTATTCTTGCAATTGGAAGTCGTACTTAAAAACACATGCTCTTACGCACTCTGGAGACAAATTGTTTTCATGTTCGGAGTGCGATTATTCTTGCAATTGGAAGTCGTACTTAAAAACACATGCTCTTACGCACTCTGGAGAAAAATTGTTTTCATGTTCGCAGTGCGATTATTCTTGCAGTCATAAGTCAAGCTTGAAAAGACATGCTCTTACGCACACTGGAGAAAAATCGTTTTCATGTTTGCAGTGTGATTATTCATGCAATCAGAAGTCAAACTTAAAAAAACATGCTCTTACGCACACTGGAGAAAAAATGTTTTCATGTTGGCAGTGCGATTATTCATGCAATCGGAAGTCATACTTAAAAACACATGCTCTTACGCACACTGGAGAAAAAATGTTTTCATGTTCGGAATGCGATTATTCTTGCAATCGGAAGACATACTTAAAAACACATGCTCTTACGCACTCTGGAGAAAAATTGTTTTCATGTTCGGAGTGCAATTATTCTTGCAATTGGAAGTCGTACTTAAAAACACATGCTCTTACGCACTCTGGAGAAAAATTGTTTTCATGTTCGCAGTGCGATTATTCTTGCAGTCAGAAGTCAAGCTTAAAAAGACATGCTCTTACGCACACTGGAGAAAAATCGTTTTCATGTTTGCAGTGCGATTATTCATGCAATCAGAAGTCAAACTTAAAAAGACATGCTCTTACGCACACTGGAGAAAAATTATTTTCATGTTCGCAGTGCGATTATTCTTTCAATCAGAAGTCTAACTTAAAAAGACATGCTCTTGCGCATAATAGGAAATAACTGTTTTTATGTTTGCAGTGCAATTATTCGTGCATTCATAAATCTAGCTTACAAGTACATGTGCTGAGCAAACTGGTGAAATATCTATTTTTATGATCACGTTGTAATTACTTGAGCAGTATTAAAGCTCACTTTGAACTCCATGTACTGTCATACACCAGGTAAGAAAAAGGGTTTATATATAAATTAATTTTTCAATCCTAAGTCATATTTAAAAGGTATGCTCAGACGCACTTTGGCGAATAACTGTTTTCATGATCATGTGGGGTTATTCGTGTAGTCGTTAAACACATTTATCAGTAAATGTGCTTTCAGACACTTGAAAAACTTTTTCTTGTTCACAGTGTACCTTATACGTGCAATCAAAACTACAAGCGCAATCCATCGTAGGTTTTTAATTTTAATTTTTAATGAATAAATCGGAAAAACATTAAAAAAGTTTTTATAACAATTATTTATAAGAACATAGTAGATATGTTTGTTATTGTAAAAAATATTTTTTCATTTCTTCTACTTCTATGAGTATATATTAAAAAAGTATATATAAGAAATTAAACAAACTTAGATTTGTTTATATTGATGAGCACGCATCTTTTTGAGCTGAAGACATGCACGAACACGATCGATTTTCTAAAAGACGACGGCTATTCATAATTAAAATTCACAAATTTTATCACAAAACAAAAAATAAACTTAACTTAAAACTTGTGCAACACGGGTTACTAATTATATGCAATATAATACTTAAGCACCTCCGTCATAGCCACGTCACGTCTCCTCTCCATGCATCCCCAGCCGCTGGTGATGGCGCCATGGAGGCCTCCTTGTCATGGTATATTTAAAAAAATACGTAAATCTGGATTCTATCGTAATCATTTTGTATTCACGAATGAATTAGGTGACAGAAAACATTTCCAACTGCCAAATCTTTTAAATCTGCGACGCAAATTTATTTTAAAAATTGCATTTATACTGGGAAAAACCAGCTTAAACTGGTTTAGACCAGCCTTCGTATATAGGTCAAACGACACTTGAACCTAAGTGACGTCGATTCATTGCGCCCACGAACTGGATAGATGGTCCCTTTCTACAAGATGGATCACAAAGGGTCCCCAATTAGCAATTGATTGTAGTTTAGTATCACTGTCGTCTCACACATATGTCACTGTTTCATATACGTGTCGTTGTAAGTGTGCTATAAGATTCCTAAAATTATCCTCGCCGCGAGGTATTCTTCTGCCTCGGCGCTTCGTCTTTCTACGGTGGTACGATAAACATGTGTTTTTCAACGACCGAGTTTAGTTTCTTCTACACCTACTTTGTATTGAATAACTAATAAATTCAGTAGAGAAAGAATTAGGTTTTAACTATTAATTGAAGTATGTATATTCAAACAGTGAGTTGTTTTAATGAATAACCTTTGTTGATCTAATATCAATAATACCGGAGTTGTTTAAACTTTATGTTGGAACTATAAAAATAATCTTTTTGTGTAAAGTGAATTGACATTATTGTCCTGTATATATTGGACTGATCTAATAATATTTAAAAGAACTGTGAAAATTGTGGAAACCTTTATACGATTTTTTGATTCATCCACCACCAACCCACATCAACAAAAATAAGACCCAAAATCTACCCTGGTCATTTGCGTCTTCCCCTTGAAGAAACTACGCAAGTGTCCAGGTATCTAATAAGATCATATAAGTGGCCTCTTAATAACTGAGAACTTCGTACAGCCAAAATAATGAATTTTAATATTTGTTGATTTTTGACCAGACCTTATTTTCGTATAATACTTTTTTCATATACTGCAGCATATCAATAAGTGTTCTTCGTAAACTTAATCAACCAAAAACTTAAATTCATGTACCCCTTTTGACTATTTACATTTTATTTCTGTTTATCCGAGAGGTCTATGTAGACTCTTTAATTTCATGTATATTATGAAATTAATGTAATTTTTATATGGAGTAAGTTATGTACTTAAATCGATTTGATATCGAAGTTTCCGAAGTCGTTTTGTAGTTGTATTTTGTTAATTGTAACCACTTTTGTATTATTATTAATTTTATATGTTTTACCTATTCGAGATGTCAACTATATTTAAATGTTTACCGGCCTGTTTTTACTTCCTTTCTTTTAACTCGTAGCGTTTGCTTGCTTGACGCAAAAACTTTGGATCGATTTTTAACCCTTTTCCCGTGATCCAATTTAGCAGAAACTTTGCAGACTCGTGGCGACGATAAAAATGATCTAACAAATTTTCGTTAAAAAATTAATAATTATAGTATAATTTTGGATTTTTCAAATTTTTAATGTTTTTTTCATACAACTGAGTAATGACTCCGACGCATGCTGTAGACACGAAACCTGATTAAATAAGAAAGGGAGTGTAATAAAAACTTGTTTTTTATGGATTATTTTTTTTACTCTTAAATTCTACAATAAACATAAATTGTTTTAATTATTCCCATGTTTCATTACTGGCCATTCCGATTGATTTTCTAATAAAATAACAATTAAAAGATTCTATGCAAAACCCTGAGACTAAAGTGTACTTGTTCTTTGCGGAGTCTTCCCAAAGGTAAGTTCCGAGAACCTTCGAAGGTCTGTTCCCTATATAATACAAAATATCGGTACATCCTTCAGCGGAGATCTCAGCCGCGTGTCTCACCACGGGGCCGGTCGCCGGGTGCTGACGCCACCGAGGAGGTCCAGCATAGGTCATCCTTCACAGCTCTTCGAGGCAGGCGGATGAAGGCAGCATCGGATCCAACCAGGCATGGTCGGTCGGAAGCCCTCGTGGGGCGCACTGCGCAGGTCTAGTCGTTCTGGTAGTTCCTCATCAGGGCTGGCTGGAATCTTCTCAGATGTAGGAAGCTCGTGTGTCTGCTTGTCGGACACGAGGTGTTGACCGCTCAAGGGCTTCAACAGAATAGGAAAGGGGCAGCCTCTCAGCACGCTGGCTGATGACGGCTGGAGACCAGAATCGAAACGAGTCCTTTTCAAACGATGTGGAAACGGGAGTGGCGGTGCACCTCCTCCCGCCTGCTCTCCGATCGGTTGGCCGTGAGGGTGCCAGTGTTGCCTATAAGTCTTCAATCCCTCAACGTTGTCTCCTCACACATTTGAACACAATATTAAATCTCACACATATACAAAATATACAATGACACATTAAAATAATTTAATCACATCCATTCTCAACTTTTCAAAAGAATTCTAGTTTCTTATTTATTATAATAAGCTGTCCTTACAATTACCCACATATTAAAATAATTTAATCATATTCGTTCTAAACTTTATAAAATGAATTCTAGTTCACTATTTTTCATAACTAGCGGTCCTTACCCGGCGTTGCCTGGGTTACAGATTAATTGAAAAAATATGTTTTAGAAAGGAGGAATACCATAGTTTTGCAAGGTCTATACTAATAAGGATGTTTCTATTTTGCTCCACTCAGGAGCTGGATGAGCTCTCCGGGAGAGTGGTGTGGAGGAATGTTTTCTTCAGGGTTGTAAAAAGCAACTTAGAATATTTTAGTTCCGATCTGTACCATTGTGTTTTATTTTTGTAACATTACCAAATGATATATAATTGTCGATATTCTTCTACGTTTAAAATAAAATTCGATAGAAATCATTTAGATTTTTCCTATACTCACATGTTTTTACAAAATTTCTCAAAGACCAAAAAACTTAAATTTATAAAGATTACTAATTGCAAAGATATAAAATAAGTATCGCATAAAATTAGATAATTTGTATTCCGTTTCTGTGTTGAAATTAGAAAAAACAAGGTGGTGAAAATTTGAAGATAAAATGTTTTAGGGCAATGAAGTACAGTGACAGCCTTATTAAAAGCGGACTAACTCTATTTAAACAAAACAAAAAATATTAATATTCCTCAATCTATGTCCATAATGGCTACTACACATCCCTAACAAAGAGTTACCGACTGTAAAATGGGAATGTATGATGGGGAGTGGTGTAAAGGAGGCAGGGGAGATATAACCCAGGTTAGCAGCAGGGTCCACAATAAAATGTTTGCAAATCTTGGGTCAGATCTGTGGAACGGTGTAGATTTGAATTGAGAATATGGGGGGAGAAGTGTAAATAGGGAGATAGTGGCTCGTGAAGAATATGGTTCCTTTTTTCCAGTGGGTTTCTCTATGCAAGTAGTTACATATTTAAAAAACATGAAATTCAGAAAATTTGAATATAAGGAAATTAAAAAATATAGATTATAAAAATAAAATTGAAAGGAGGTATACCAAAACCTGTGAAAATATATGAATATGCATATACAGTATAGCATAAAAATAAGTGTTTAGCAGAAGACAGTTCTCTATTTGAACACCAATCACTGAACACCGTTGGTAGTTTTACCTGCAATGTTCTCTCTCCACAGTTCTTATCACATCTCGGTACAATGTGTTATTCAAGCGACACTTTGCATCAACACTTGAATGCAGTTTGAACTCCAAACTTATTTTTCTGGATGAAATTATTCGAAAAAAAAACATTATTGTGTTTGTTAACCAATTTTTAAGACGATAATGATGAAATACCCATGATATTTTTTCTGTGATACTGCTTAGGCACTTGCTGCGTTATGAAAATAATGAATATTTATGTAACCTATTATTTCGAAAAACTCACCTTTCTTAGGGTATATAGAAACAAGTCTGGACAACGGAAATAAAATACTTAGTACATTTTTGGATTTAGCCAAAGCATTTAATGCGATATCCCATACGTTTTTATGCCAAATGTTGAAGAAATAAAATAATAAAATTGATGGATTTATCACTAAAAATGGATTTACCATAATCAATTGCTGGGGTTTCAAAGCAATATGGAAAAAAAATACTCTATGCTCACTGTGAGTTGTCCTGAATACATACAGCTTGGCGTACCGCAGGGCGGCACATTAGGTCATTCAGTTTCTCTAATATACATATATCAATAACCTATCCAGCGTTGCAGATACTGACACGAAGCTGATGGAAAATCTGAAAACAAAATGGGGAAAACCAAATTATGGCTTGAACCTACTCGCACTAAACGCCAAAAAAACTAAAAACCTCGGCATAAATAAAGTAGGCAAACCATCACGTTATCCTCATATACCCTCACACACATATGGCATGAGTAGTTACTGTGAAGGCAAATGTGAAACATTAGGACACTCCAAAACTATTAGTCATCCAGGCATTAGGTACTACTATTGACTATAAGCTCAGATGGTTACTAGTAAACTTAGAGAACTCCTGTACCTACTGTTTCAGAGTTCTTAGGTATGCGCACACATACACACAATTTATTTCACACTCTGTCAGAGCAACGTAGCTTATGGTGTATTCCAGGGACGTGCAGGGAGAACAAGAAGCATGACTTTATTCAAACATATATTTGGAAAAAAATTAAATTAAATATTTATCTTGCAGAATATTATGAAATATTGAAGTCTGAATCTTCTTATTCTTTTATTAGATTCTTGATTTCTATTGACAGATCAGTCCTGGTCTTATGACGAGAACGACCAGCTCTCTCTCCATCTCGTTGGTCTCCCTGGAGGTCGGCGCCCCTCTGGAATCCCTCGCATGACGGCTCTAGTCTTGTTTGGTCCATTCTCTCGACATGGTTTCTTCAGAAATGCCCTCTCTCGGAAGTTCTGAGAAGGTGTTAAGTTCTCACTAGTTTTATATATTCTTACTTTTCTTGCCATTAGTCTTTAGGTACTTATTGGCTCCCGGAAATAACCGCTGCTTTGTTTGTCTGCTCTTTTACTTCATTTTACAGATCGCTGTAGCTTGATATCTCCATCCTAAGGTATTTAAATTTCTGAATGAAACAATCTGAATAATATGTTAATTATTGTGATAGGAATATGACGAGGTACAGCTCTAATTTCAGTTTCATTTCAAAATGTATGCTTCAGGAAAAGTCATGCCTCTTGTTCTTACAGCACGCTCCTTATATATTCACTGATGAATGAAACCAATAAAACTACCAGAGACCGTTTCCAACCCTAAAATATCCTCAAGCAGGTGCCCGCTCGCTCACGCTGGTATGAAGGTGTTTTCATGTTCTCAGTGCCCGTACACGAGCAAGCAGAAAGCTTCCTCAAGGAATCAGGAGCACACACACACTGGGAAGAAATTATTTTCATGTTTACAGTGCGATTATTCCTGCATTCAGAAATCATGCCTTCAATCACCTGTGCTTAAGCACACTGGAGAAAAACTTTTTTCATGTTCGCAGTGCGATTATTCTTGCAATCGTAAATCTTATTTAAAAAGCCCTGCCCTTAGGCACACTGTAAATAAACTGTTTTCATGTTCGCAGTGCGATTATTCTTGCAATCACAAGTCAAGCTTAAAAATACATGTTCTTACCCACACTGGAGAAAAACGTTTTTCATGTTCGCAGTGCGATTATTCTTGCAATATCAAGTCAAGCTTAAAAACACATCCTCTTACGCACACTGGAGAAAAATTGTTTTCATGTTCGCAGTGCGATTATTCTTGTAATCAGAAGTCACGCCTACAATTACATGTGCTTACGCACACTGGAGAAAAACTATTTTCATGTTCACAGTGCAATTATTCTTGCAATTATAAGTCTGATTTTTCCAATTGCAAGAATAATCGCACTGCGAACATGAAAAAAATTTTTCTCCAGAGTGCGTAAGAGCATGTGTTTTTAAGTGCGACCTCTGATTACAAGAATAATCGCACTGCGAACATGAAAACAATTTTTCTCCAGTATGCGTAAGAGCATGTGTTTTTAAGCTTGACTTCTGATTGCAAGAATAATCGCACTGCGAACATGAAAACAATTTTTCTCCAGAGTGCGTAAGAGCATGTGTTCTTAAGTTCAACTTCCAATTGCAAGAATAATCGCACTGCGAACATGAAAAAAAAATTTCTCCAGTGTGCGTAAGAGCATGTGTTTTTAAGTTCGACTTCCAATTGCAAGAATAATCGCACTGCGAACATGAAAAAAAATTCTCTCCAGTGTGCGTAAGAGCATGTGTTTTTAAGTTCGACTTCCAATTGCAAGAATAATCGCACTGCGAACATGAAAACAATTTTTCTCCAGTGTGCTTAAGAGCATGTGTTTTTAAGTTTGACTTCCGATTGCATGAATAATCGCACTCCAAACATGAAAATAATTTCTTCCCAGTGTGTGAGAGCTCGTGATTCCTTAAGAAAGCTTTCTGCTTGCTCGTGAACGGGCAATGAGGTGCTGGGATAAGTGTGCATCTGCTTGAGGATTTTTTAAGGTTGGGAACTGTCTCCAATTCTGGCTGGTCTTCAAGGGCGGGCGAGCAGTAGTATTTTCCGAAAGACAATATCGTATTCTCAAGAGATCTGCAATGTAAATATTCTTTGTATTACGCGAAATTGAAGAATGTGACCTTTACTAGGTAACAACTAAGTATATTATTTATTCAACTTTATTGTTTTTAAAAGATGTAATGTTGACTATGACACGATCCTGAATACACCTGGCGGAAGGGTATCCAACTACTACTGTGACGGCAGCCGTAGGTCGTACTGCACAGTTCCATACATCACCTTGGCACTCTTGAATTCGTCAACATCGTTCCTTTTCAAACTATGTATTATAATTCCACCGCATAAATTCTATCTATTCTTAACAGTTGTAAAACCTCTATGCCCCTTTGATGACATACCGTTCATGTCCATATATTTTGATATTCACCTTTACTCGTAAGAAGGAAGTTTGAGTAAGTACATGGAAAGATTGAGTTTGTTATATTGCTTCGGTATCACTCGTTTGCCCTGCATTTTTACAAACATAGCGAAAGTATTACTGTAATTACATTATTTTATATGTAGTTTACAACGATTCCCCCTCCACTTTTACCCCATCTCTATTTTACCCTCTACCTGATATATTTACATTGCAAATCTGTACGGTTTGACCGATCGGACTCAAAATTTGGAAACATATTCTCTAGGACCCGGCGGGTAAAATATGAGAAATTTCCTCCATCACTTCTACCCCTTTCTATCCCCCTGATCTATTTTTAATGCAAATCAATACCTGTTCTGAGATAGGTAGCCTTTTTAATCATTGTACCACCTTAGATCAATATTTTGAATATTTACATTTTCTCAGCATGTCTCATTATGTAACACACTATTATAAGATTTCTTTTGGCCATATCTATATTAATTACTACTAATTTTGGTTTTCAGGTTTCAGAAGACTGGCTCCATTTAACGTTGACTAGGAAGTGAATCTTAATATTTTCTTTTTACATTATTATCTTGATTATTTTTTTTTAATTTTGTCCTCATGTTGGTATTGAAAAATTCTTCTAAATTTTACAAAAAATAAACCGAATATTAATAAGTATGTATATATTTTTCCGCAACAATTTCGGGATAATAAATTTAAATGAACAAATTTCATTTGTTTTATTAATATTTATATAATAGTATAAAATGATTTTGATACGTCAAAATAAGGATAGAATGAAATGGTACTTGATTCGAGTAAACACAACATTAATATTTACAACTGAGTTTATCTGCGCTTAAATGTAAAATAAAAGTAAAATCTATTATTTCACACTGAACTTATTCAAGTTTAATTAATTAAAAAGGTTTGGATTAATTGTATGCGAGATAGAAGAGCGGAAAACAAAAGCTTCCGACAGGTTCGAAAAAGTAATAGAAGTGAGTGGTGGGTCAGAAGGTGTGCTTGAAGTCAGCAGAGGGTGCATGCGGCCAGTGCATTGTGGTTATTCTACTGGGTAACCGGTGACCTGGCTGCGTTTCTACGTATTTTGTTCTATAGAGCTGATCAACAGAGTAACCATAACTACTTAACTACAATGTAACTTGAAGGTATGTTAAGTTTATAATAAATTGATAAATCTAAGAAACTTATTTTGGACTTTCTGTATATTAATCATGTGAACTGTATAATGAGGGCTCCATACAACTATATTAAATTCTAGTATTGGTCGAATCAGGGTCTTAAATAATAATATGAAAGTGTTAATTTTCTTGAAACCTTTGCTTAACTCAAGTAAGAAATCTAAAGTTCTTAATCCTCTATCAACTGTCGAGTTGATATGGGGGACTAAAGAAAACTTTTTGTCAATAATTACGCCTAGATCTCTTATTTCATCTACTACACTCATGTTAATGTCTCATTTCATTTATTTTTTTTAAAATGATACTAAAATATCCACCGTTTAGCCCTCCAGGTAAATGAACTAATAAAATTATTTATAATGTCCCTTCCTAACAAATAAAGTTTATATGAATTTAGAAACAAGGGATTAAGTATATAAAAAGTACGAGGGGGAGGAAGATATACATCACTCTGTTCTCAATTTTTATCCTTTTAGTTCTTCCTAAATTTATTTATTTATTTTCTTGTACAAGTGATTAGTACAACCTTTTTAAATACCAATACACCCGAGTGGACAATTTAATTTGCACTTGTTATAACCCCGCTACCATTTCCATATTTAGCATTTATTTTAATATATACCTAACATTTATTTGAAATAGATTTTTATCGATTTTTTATTTAGGTTAACCATTCAGGTCAACGAACGTATAGCTTACATTAGTCCCAAGGTTGAAGTATTTGAAGTCAAAGAGATGAATTTTTACCCTTTAGCCTGTTGAGCCTCTCGGGTCAATGAACTCATTTAATTGTTTATATTAACACAATAAAAATCGAAACGAGTAGTATTTAAATTAATTTGGTAACAAAGGATGTAGAGTATAAATAGTATGGAAGGGTAGAGATGCGTCACTGTGTTCTCGATTTTCGTCATGTTAAGTTGTTTTTCAATCAATGTATTTATTATCCTGTAGAAGTGTTCTACTGAAGTAAAGCCCTTTTAAATACCAATACACCCGTGTGGGAAATTTAACTACTGTTATATCATGCCTAGAATATTTTAGCATTTATTTGAACTAGAATATCGATACAAATATTTGTTTTGTTTAGGCTAGCCATTTAGGTCAATGAACTTATTGTTTACGTTAGTCTCTAGGTTGGAGGATTTCATATGAGGACAAAGAGATGAATCTTCACCCATTAGCCTATTCAGTCCTTTAGGTCATTTCATTTCATAAATTGTTCATTTTGACATCATAAAAATCCCTTCGAAATAAATAATGTTTATATTCATTTGGAAACAAAGGATATAGAGTAGGTATAAATACTAAGAACGTGCGGAAGCCTCATCACTGTGTTTCTTTGCTCTGTAAAGTTCTTCTCAAATAAATTTATTAATTCTCCTGTAGAAGTGTTTAATTGAATAAAACCCTCTTAAATATTGATATACTTGTGTGGGAAATTTAATTCTACACTTGTTATTTGTTCTAGCTGACCTCAATGCTATAATTCGATAAGACAGCTGCAGATATTAAACGTAGATACCTTCCTGACTAACGTTGTAATTAACAGCGATCACCGACAGATGGCAGTTTTTTTTAATGTTTTAGTAAATTTACAGATTATTAACGTGTCTTTGATAACCCTGATAGGTAGTTCTATGTAGTGTGACATTAAATCATAAGGTATATTTGAAGTGAGGCTTCTTTAGGCGTATTTGATGCGAAATTTTAGCTATAGAACGGAATACTTGAAAAGTTTCATGAACACCATAGAAGATATGTTGGATATTAAAAAAATTGAGTTTTATACAGGTACAGATAAATGCGCAAAGGTGACGCGTACAGCACTTGAAGATCCTTATGTCGCCAAGGTTTGACTGAAATCAAAAATTGAAAGCATCCCTATAAAAAAAAATTATACGCAAAAACAAAATTTTACGGGAGAGAGAAAAACACTTGGTGAAATAAATAACCAGAATCTCCGATTTTTTCATTTTCTAAAATTCACTTGCCTTTTATTTATGTTTTTTTGATTTTCATGTCATCAAGCAATCCCAGTAACATATAACAAATATTTGTTATATGTCACTGGGATTGCTTGTTTGTTGTTTGTTGATTTTTGTTATTTGTTACTACCAGATGAATATAGAGGAATAAAGACTCTTTTTCCAAGTTAGCTTTGTAACTTTTGAGGTCAAATTTCGGCAAGATTGAGTTGAAATCATGTTACAAAATACCGCACATGGTGCATACTGACTATTTTTAAATAATAACATCACTTTGTGACCTGATGTACTATAAAGACCCCTTTTCTAAGGACGCCTTCAATTATTTACATGTTAAAAAATGTAATGTCTACAATGTAGCGTATCAAATGAATATTTTTTTTATTGTGAAAATGAGAGCAGTTTGAAAATAATTTGCATTTTTTTCCTTTTTTAAATTGAGTTTTATAATAAGTAAACGGACCACATTATCGAAAAATCGTAGGTACCTACTCTACATAGTAAAAAATGTTATAAGTAAGAAGTTTGTATAGTTTGAACAAAATCGGTCAAGTATTTTTTGAGATATTCCAAGAATCTAAAAAGGAAGCAAAAAAAATATGGCGACACAAAATAAATACACAATATTCCACATTATAAAAATAAAGCTATCATTAGCAGCTGCGAAATCTATGTATACTAACTTTGGCCTGAATAAATAATGATTTGAAAGTAAAAGAACGCTTTAAAAGTAATCTGTACTGGAAATTACTCTTTTAAAGTAAAGTAAAAGTAAGAGTACTGCAAATTACTCTTTAAAAGCTTACCTTAACCTTTAAATCATTAAGTATTATCTTTGTATTCGGGCAATCTGTATCATGGCAGGGATCATGTATGTCTCTATAGTAGTCCATTTGAATATACGAAAGAAACTCTTTTAAAACATATATACAACTTTCAAACATTTGGTAATATATGGATGTTCTTATGACAGAATCGATAAAGACTTCCATACACTTTTCCCAAATGAATAACTTAGTCTTCGTGAGACTTCTACAATTTACCTTAATGAAAATAAAATCATTTCTTAATAATAATTCTAAGTAAATGAAGAGTTTTGTAATATCTCTAATCTTCGATTCCTGGACCAGGCGTCAACCTTTAATAGTATAAGCAATGTCCCCGCAATATTTGAGCTGTCCCTTACAGTTTTCGGTTCTTATCTGTGCTTTCTTAAATTTGCTATGTATCATGTTAATGTATAGCTATTTAGGTCGCACGTGTCTTTACTGTATAGCTTTTTAGGTCGCGTGTGTCGTTACTGTATAGCTATTTAGGTCGCAGTAAATACTTATGACAGTCAAAATGATTGATGTATTCATATTAATTTTTATTGTGAAAAACGCGTCAAATTCGTTCTCTTTCTTTTTGGGTGGTTGCGTTTTTTTTTCTTCCGTAAGATTTCGAAGCCAAGGGTAATTCTGCGAACGGTTTTGTCGTAAGAACACCCTCATGGTCGTGGCTGCACATGTGCTACAAAGCCATACATTTCTAAGGAGACGGGGTACATGATTTTTACCAAATTTTCTCCGAATCCGTGCTAAGGAAGCTATTACTTTCTAAAACCGACATTTAACATTGTTCGCCAGTCCGTTCATTCATTGTAGAAAAATCTCGCTTTGCTTCCGTATATTCTTGAACGGTAATAAATTATATAGCCCCAGCCGGGGTGGTCCAAAAGCCATATGTGCCCAGACGCGCATTCCATCTATTGTTTTTATTATTATAATAATTAATAAAAACATGTATATAAGAGCAGCAGATAATAAAGTTAGCTGGATTTCGATATTTTAATATATAATTATAGGTAGATATAGGTAGACAATGATTAGGATTCTTTTATCAATTTTAAATGTACATAATTATAAAATTATCAATCAATAGTATTTAATCTAGTTATATTAATATCATAGTTTGGGTGACCACCGAAAATAAGTTTAAAAATAAGATATGCTAAGTTGTATTTTATCGTATAGAATTAGGTAATTGTATTGTTAATTACATAGTGTATATGTATGTACTTGTATGTTAGGTATATTAATAATAATTTGATGTTGTGTGTTGATAAATTAATTGTTAATGTAATTAATTTTATGTAAAAATTATTTATAAATTGTAGTAATTTTAAAATGATTATTTCTTGCTAATTAAGTAAAATAATATTAAGAGGCGTTACCAAAAATTAGGCCTAACGAATAAGAATTAAGGGTTGGACAGGAGGGAAGTGGCCAAAACGCTGAAATGTATAAAAACCCTGCGTGGCCACTCCCACAGGCAGTTGGGGCTTGCAAGCAGTTGGGAGTAGTTAGCACGGACCGTAGTGAGACAGTAGCTAGTTGGAAGTGGAATTGTGATGTGAAATACGGCGTCGGCCGGCAGTGAGAGATGGCTGTCGGCCGACCATCAATTAAGTGAACCGCGGAAGGAGTGCCGAGAAGGAAGAGGTAAGAGATCTCGGCTAGTCAGAGCGACAGTCGAGAGGACCACGCCGAGAAGCCCCAGCGGAGGAAGAAGACTCCCTGGAGAGCCGGGTGGTCTGACGTGATCTTGACTGTCAAGGCGACAGTTAAGCAGGCTGAGGAGGACGCCTGAAGTCCACTAACAGCGGCGTCAGGTGGATTGATGTAGCCTGACGTGGCCGCTGTTACGGACAAAAGAAGAGGACAAGGGCGGGGCCGAAGACCATTGGAGATGGTCAGCTGGTTATCAGGGCGATAACCAGCCCGCCGCCAGCGCAGAAGGAGACCAGCGTGAGATGGGCCTCACGCCATGCGTCACCTTCGGCGTCGCTGGAGCAGAAGCGCGAGGGAATCGCGCGGCGACGTCGCTCCGTGATGCGTACAGCGTCGCGTCGCCGGACCAGGACGTCGCCACGTTCAAGACGGTAGAAAGGTAGAATTAACGTTAGATAATAAGGTTAGATTTAACGATGAATTTCCAATTTCAATTATGTAAATATATGTACGATTCAAACTCGAATGTATTCATTTAAATTTTCCCACCACCACTCCCTTAGTGATCATCGCTCCCCAAATTGTTTGATAGCACGTCAGAGCGGCGATCGTAGCCGGGGATCTGCCCTCTGAAAAGTGGGAAATGACCACGAGTACGTATCATGATAATCAATGTCAGTCAGTCAAAATGATAAGAGGAAGAAGATTTTTTATAAGTGAAGATCGGCAAGTTGTTGTAAAATATGCTGTGAAAATTGCCTATATTCCAGGCGCTGTTACTATCGCTTTGCTTATTTTCTGTTTCATTTTATTGGCTGATTGGACAAAAGACATTTAATTAATTGATACGTACGCACATAATAAAAAATTCTCAAGAATTTAATTTTTAATAATATGTATTATTTATTATCGATTGTACCATAGATTAGATGAGATGTAAATGTAAATATGTAGGCTATTATAGATAGTTTTATTATTATTTTACTATTAGTAATAGATTTAAGAATGTAAAGTATTAGATGCTAGTTAATATACACATTGATATATTAAATAACTTAAGAAATAAACAAAATAAAAATAAAAAATATTAAATTGACATATTTTTTTAGACTTTGTTACTCATGTAGACCTCAACATCAGCGAAGAGGAGCTCTTGAGTCGTTAATTAGTACAGGTGGTAGGTAATAGAAGATAATTAGAAAATGAATAATATTTAAGTATTTTGAAAGTGAATTTAAACAACTTATTGGATTTCAATAAGGTTTAAATTTTTTTTATTTGTTCTGAAAGGTTACATATATTATTTTCATAAAATTTATACAAATTTTCTATTGCTGTAGATCGTGCTGTGATGAATCACCTGTTTCTATAGATTTTTTAAAATTATTTTTATTTTTAATTCTAAGATGATTTAAATGCTACGCGGGGAAAATTGAGCTAAATCCACCTAGCGGAGTATTGGAGCTACAAAAATTTGGGAATGATGAAACGCTAGTATTGGGAGGGAGTTGGTAGCGATTGATCGGGTATAGGCTACGGGCAGTCACTATTTAATTCTTATAAATCGTATTAATCTTGCGGTGAAGGCTAGAATTATAGGTAAAACCGTGTTTGGTACAAATGGTTGACGATCGATGCGATCCGAGCGGGCCACATGTGTTCCCCATAAAATATATCGAAAATGGTTTTCACGGATTTGGGTCGCGGATATGACTTTTTGAGCCATTAAAAAAACGATTAACGTCTACTCCAAGGTGACGATGATATTGACATTTCCACGAGGTTTATGAATTATGGGCTTTTTTACTGAGGTTTTACTGGGTTTTTGAAATCGTTTAAAGGACGTAAATCGTCTTCTTAAATGGATTCCCGCGCGACGGAGATGGAAGATATAAGCAAAAATAAGGAAGGCAGTTACTAATTATTGAGATCGCGAGAGGAAAGCGCCCTATAAATAATTTAAAGAAATTGGCCGCGAAGCACAGATAAAACGTATACGATGTACCAGAGGGGTGACCTTAACTGAGCGAGAAGCGAATAATGATTCATTTTCGTTTCGCGGGAGTCGGATAACGTAGGCAGATAAGAAAGTTAACTATAATTCCATTATATTTATCTGTAGACTAATGCTCTGTCGAGAAGCGAATAATGATTCATTTTCGTTTCGCGGGAGTCGGATAATGTAGGCAGATAGGAAAGTTAACTATAATTCTATTATATTTATCTGTAGACTAACGCTCTTCAGGCTTTTACAACAGATAGGTAATTGCGCAATGACGGTATATATAGTTAGGAAAGGGATAACGATAACGTGTAAGCATATTAATGGCACAACAAGAAAAGAAAATACTCAAATATAGACAATATATTAACTATGTAATCACTACAAACCTGTCCGACATTAGCGTAGTCTCATCAGAACGGATAACGTGTATATGGCTATTCTAGCTCAGACTTCGCCGGGTTTGGTAGTATTAACCCACAAAATATAATTGGAACAAGTGTATCTAGATAAAAATATTGTAAATAAAATAATATGAATTTGCGGCCCATATACACACGAAATAAAACGATAAAGCGTATGGGGATCTAGACAACTACTTGAGGCCGATTCGACAGATACTAGCAATCTTTCAACACACCTCTAAGAATATGGTGAGTAGTATATAGTTATCAGCGGAGGCGTCCAGTACCTTGGCAATAAATAAGCACTGAATTGATCCGACGCCTTGCCTGCTGCACTGGAGGTTTATTTATTTTATTTATTTTCATTTATTGGTTTTCTTACAGCCATATAATTAATCAATCTTGGATAAAAAACAATAATTGATGTACAGAGGTTTGGGCCAATTACAAGAAAACACATATATACAATCGATAAAAAAATAAGAAAAAACATGTCCAATAGTGGGTCTGTGTGAGTGTGTGTATTTGTGTGTTTATTTATTTATTTTATTTTGGGGAAAATTAACAGCAAAACAATATTAAAAATTTTCCACTGGATTTAAAAATTTACTTTAACTTACATTAATAGTTTATTGTATTATAGAGAATAGTACCCTTCCAGTATTGTTTTGTTCAAGAATATTCACTGTTTATGTAACATAGTTATTTTGTGGATCAATCTTACTGCCAATAAAAATAAGTAGTAGTAATGGTTAAATGGTTGCGAATTAATATATAGACGACATGGCTACGTGAGCCCTGGGTACAACCGGAGAATTTCAATGTTTAAATTCCGCAACAGTTCGGAGGGACCTAATACGTCCCTGTGCGCCAGGAGCCGCGGGCGCAAGACAGGATTCATTGGGTGATCCACGAGAAAAGATCGCCCAAAATTAATTTAAAATTAGGTATAGTACCTTTGGATGATTGTTATATCTAGGTATGCAGTGTGTCCATGGTGAGTATTGGGAAATTGATTCCATGATATAGCGGCCAAGAATCGTTAAATTTCCGATAAGGACGAGTGAAAACACGAGAAAACGGGACATGATAATGGTAGATAGTGAAGAAACATCAACTATGATTAGGGGAGTAGCCGATAGATTGTGGTTACGGTTGATCAAACGACAATATGGACTGAATTTAGAAATTAAATATTAAAAATTAATTATCGCGCTTGCGAAGCGAATATATATCGTTCGAAGCCACCAAGTCCGCCCCAAAACCTAAGGTAGAGACGGCGACAGAGGGAGGAGTCAACTGACGGCTATGAGTGGAATCAGGGTTGTGGACCGCCAAAATAGACCTTAGTAGGCGGAATTCTGATATCAGGTATGGCATAGATTAGTGAAACTAAAGAGGCTGGATATGGGCCCTTCTCCCGCGAGGGGAGGTTTAAAATGTCAAGACGGAGCAGTTTTTGGACAGTTTCGGTGACGTAAGCTAAGGGCTAAGGGAACTGCCGCCGGTTGGTTCTTTGATCGTGATCCTCAACTTCGAGACGAGGTTCGATTAAAAATACGGTGTTTGCAATTTTAATTAACTTCAAGTGAAAGATAGTGCACGGGTAATTATAATGTTCGATATTATTGATTGCTCACGATAAAAGAAAAGGGGGGTATGGGTTTGATTTTATTTTATAAAGGTAATTAATTTGGCATATTATAACTTCGGAAATTACTGCGCTTTATGGAGTTGATTAGTTCGGCATATATAGGGCTGATATTTGCAGATCCTCGGAACTAGCTGTGTGTTATAAAGATGCCTAATTTTATGCTAAACGCGCGGGAAATTGTTAAAAAAATAAAAGGTTTGTTACTAATAGATTCGATTTTAAATAAGTCTTATAAAATTACCTATCTTTTGCCAAATACGCGAGGTCTCATTTTAATTTTTACACTTGTAAGACATATAATATTTCGTTATATGAAATGTTCCGATTAGATCGGATTTGTTTTAGTTATTGAAAGAATATTTAGTTTATATTAATAGTTTTTTTTGTTTATGTTTAATAGTAAGAGTCCGTTAAAATTAAAGCGAATAAATTCCGGGATTAAAAATACGTCGTGTGAAAAATATATAGCTGTTCTCGCGGGGTTTCAGATTTAGCCTATAATAATCTAGATTTTCATTTCGTTTAAAATTATATAGAGTAATTCCGTGGGGATCGGGGTTTATTTACGATTTTACAGATGTATAAATTCCATTATTCTAAAAAATTATATAAAATAATCTCGTGAGGAACGGGGTTTATTTACGGTTTTACAGATGTACAAATTCCACTATTTTATAAAGTATATAAAATTGCTTTCGTTCGGCCCGGGTTATCTTATATTATATGGAAACATGAATCTCGCGCTATTAAAATGTATATAAATGTTTCATTAGGTCGGGTTCACTTTGCGCGTTGGAGAAAGTATATAAGCTTCGCGGGTTTAGCCTTAATAAAAAATTGTTTTCGTTTGGTCCGGGTTGCCTTATATCGTATGAAGAACACAGATCTCGCGCTATTAAAACATATAGAAATGTTTCATGAGGCCGGGATTATTTTGCGCGTTGGGGAAATTATATAAAATAAAAATATGTTTAATTTGGTTCGGGTTATTTTATATTTTATGAAAGATATTTGCCCCGCGGACTTAAATTATAAAAAAAAATGTTTCGATTAGTTCTGGTTATTTTATACTTTAGGAGTGATGTAAACTTCGCGGTTGTGATCCTATATAAAAATTGCGTTCGTATAGTTCGGGTTACTTTGTATTGTACGAAAAAACGTAAATCTCGCGCATAAAATAGCGTATAAAAAAAAAACGCATATCATGTATTCGAACATATAAAAACTTCTAGTACATTGTTTCGATAGACCGGGGTTGTATTATACTTATAAAGATGTAGGGCCTCGTTATATTGAAAATATATAAAAATCGCCTGGGGCTGGGTCTTCTTATTTATAAACTATATAAGATTTCGTTGCATTTAGTTATATAAAATGCTTTCGTTTAGAATTCGCGTCTTGTATTATAAATGTGAAACTTATAAATTTCGTTTTGAGCTAAAAACATATGAACATAGAAACACTACAGTTTTAATCGCTATTTTGTTTACTATGCACAGAACATTCTTGCGGTGTATTAGACTTGATGGTAAAATTTAAACTCTTACTCTGTTTAAAATATCCGTAATGTCTCCGCCTAGATTGGCTTCACTATATACTCTTTGAAATTTGTAAGTCCCGCTGTCCTAATATTGTATAAAATTACCTTCGTTTAGATCAGGTTATATCATATTCCTCGCGGAACGCGTAAACCTCGTTGTCCTGAAACTAAATAAGGATGTTTCACCTAGATCGGGTTCATTTTACATTTTAGGAAGAATATAAATCCCGCGTCTTTCACTACATAAAATGATTTCGGTAAGATTGGGGTTGTTTATACTTGTAAAAATTACAGAATCCCGTTATTTATAAACTATATTAAAATGATCCGGGGAGTATTTGCCGGAGAGTGGATATTTGAATTCGAGATGATAATAAATTTATATTAAGAATAATATTAAGGACAAAACCCAAATCGGCGGACCCTAAAAGTAATATGTATTGACCTTATAAAGATGTAGACTAGTGGGGTTTTATTATAGAAACAATTAATTGTTGTGCTGCGCCTACTTGACCGCGGTATCCCCGATAAATGATAAAACAAGTGGACAAGTGGTTGCTTCACGGGTTTGTTAAAACTTATAAATGCATGGAATCCTAGATTCAAAGCTTAATCCCGGTATTTCGGATAAATATAAGAATATGTAACATCGGAAAATAACGGGTAACGGTTTTATGAAAAAATGGGTACGTATAATCACTAGAGTATAATCATTAGAATTAGAGTTTAGTTTCGGTGACCCGGGTAAGTACGGATGCGTAAGACGGAAATAAGGACTATGTTACAGTATTATTAAGATATATGAATACTTACGATTGTCGAGCCAGAGACTAATTCCGGTATCTCGAGGAATATAAATTTAAAGAAATGAAAATAATGTCTAGTTTCGGATTGATTAAAGTATATACACCGTAGAGTTGCAGAGGCTGGATACTAAGTAGCGAAGGGAAAAACTTCATTTCAAAATGAAGACTACAACACACACACGTTCACCAGTTTGAAGACTACAAAGTGTACACTACAATTGTAGTACTACGAAATGAAGTGAAGTAATGAAGTAATTGTAGTATTAATGAAGTGAAGTAATGAAATGAAGTAATTGACGTCCTTCCTGCCCGTGCGTCCTGTCCTGCCGTCCTTGTTTCTTCCTGCCTGCCGTCCTGCCCTGCCGTCCTTGTCAGTATTCCTGCCGGTGCCGTCCTGTCTGCGTCTTATTTTTCTTTGCCGTGCCCGTCCTGCCCTGCCTTCCTTGTCCTCCTCATGCGTCCCGTCCTGCCCTGCCGTCCTTCGTGCCGTCCCTTTTTCCCTCACTGCCTTCTTTTTTCCCCCCCGGTACCCCGCCCCCCCTCTTTGCCCCCCCCCCCTCCCTGCCGCTCTTTTCTCCACCAGTCCCCTTTGGGTCGCCCTCCCCCCCCCCCCCCCGTTTCCCCGTATTCTCCCTTTTCGCTCCCTCCCCTTCCCCCCTTTTCTTTCTTCCTCGCTCCCCCCCTGGGGGGGGGGGGTTGTTCCCGTTTCCCGCGCTTTCTCGTTTCGCTCCCCCCCTCCCCTTTCCCCCCCCTTTCTCTCGCTCCCCCCCTTTTTCCCCCCTTATGGTTTGGGTTTCCCCTTTCCCTCTTCGCGTTTTCGCTCCCTCCCCTTCCCCCTTTTTTCCTCCCTCCCCCCTTTTTCCCCCCCCCCTGGGGGGGGGGGGGTTGTTACAGATTCCAGAAAATTCTTCATATATCTACATCAACTTTCCAAAAATTTCACATAAAAAATACACTATTTAAAATGTGTTTCTCATACTTTCGATAACTTTGAAGTGTATGTACTTTGTAGTGTTCGCTTTGAAATGAAGTGTACTATTTCAATAACTTTGGTGTTTGTAGTGTGCACTACACATCAAAATGTGCGAAGTGTGCACTTCAATGTAGTGTAGTACTACATTGTAGTAGTGAGTACAGAGCGGACCCATCACTAATACTAAGCCCCAGCTACGGAAACTTATAAACGCGTAATGGCAGGATCAAAGGTTAGGTCGAGAACTATAGTTAATTAGAGGCCTGTGAATCGTATGCGCGTGCGAGACACGTGTTCGCAATCCTTTTGGTATAAAGTGAAGTACATAAAGTGAACTACGATGCACTGGAAAGGATATAGCTGGGTAAGTCATGTCATCCTCTTTCCGTTTTGAGATTATAACGATATATAAAGGTGGCGCACGATTAAGAAGAATGGTCTCGGGTTCGACACCCCAGACAGAGACGGAAGGAGCGCCGACAGTGAAAGCTTACCCCTGTACCGTAAACTTTCCATATATGTTTGTCCACAGGTGTTTGCATGTCGAATCCGTACTGACCATAAGGGGCGAATTAATTTGCCAAATTAACCCTTCTCTGCATGTGTGTGAACTTCCAGGGATCGGGCGGCTCGTGTGCTCGACGCCGAACTTATTTATTTATTTCTATTTATTTATTTAATTGATTGATTGATTGAATAATTAATTAATTAATTAGGTATTTATTTGTCTATTCATATATTTATTTGTTTGTTTGTTTATTTATTCATTCATTGATTCTTTCATTCATTCATCTATTTATTCATTTATTTAAAAATTATTTATTTATCTACTTGTTTATTTAATTGATTGATTGATTAATTGATTAATTATATATTTATTTATTCATTTATTTATTTGATTGATTGATCTTTTAATCAATTAATCATATATTTATTTATTTGTTTATTTATTTATTTATTCATTCATCCATTCATTCATTCATCTATTTATTCATTTATTTATAAATTATTTATTTTTCTATTTATTTATTTAATTGATTGGTTGATTGAATAATTAATTAATTAATTAGGTATTTATTTGTCTATTCATATATTTATTTGTTTGGTTGTTTATTTATTTATTCATTCATTCATTCGTCTAATTATTCATTTATTTATAAATTATTTATTTATCTACTTGTTTAATTTATTAATTGATTGATTTATTAATTTATTTATTTATCAATTTATTTATTTATTTATTTATCAATTTATTTATTTATTTACGTACTTATACGTCTGTGCATCGTCGGGGGGGGGGATAGTCAGATCAGCATCGCCACCGTCATCATCACCGAATGCCGTGTCCCAACTATATACCACGCGCCAAATTACATCACCGTCACTGAACGCCGTGATTCGACTACTCACTACTCGCTATGTTACGTCGTCGCCACCGATCGCCGCGTTCCTGTTATGTATCGTCAGGAGACGTTCCCATAGTATCATCATCATAATCATCATTAGCAGTGCCCCAGTCATATATAGTCAGGAGGCGATTCGATAGTACCATCATCATCATTAGCGGTGTTTCAGCTATATATCGTCAGGAGACGTTACGATAGTATCATCATCATCATCATCATTAGCGGTGTTTCAGCTATATATCGTCAGGAGACGTCTCAATAGTATCATCATCATCATCATCATTAGCAGTGTTTCAGTTATATATAGTCAGGAGACGTTTCCATAGTATCATCATCATCATCATCATTAGCAGTGTCCCAGTTATATATAGTCAGGAGACGTTTCGATAGTATCATCATCATCATTAGCGGTGTTTCAGCTATATATCGTCAGGAAATGTTTCGATAGTATCATCATCATCATTATCGGTGTTTCAGCTATATATCGTCAGGAAACGTTTCGATAGTGTCATCAACATCATCATCACTAGCGGTGGTTCAGCTATATATCGTCAGAAGGCGTTTCGATAGTATCATCAACATCATCATCATTAGCAGTGTCCCAGTAATATATCGTCAGGAGACGTTTCAATAGTATCATCATCATCATCATCATTAGCGGTGTCCCAGTCATATATAGTCAGGAGGCGTTTCGATAGTATCATCATCATCATTAGCGGTGTTTCAGCTATATATCGTCAGGAGACGTTACGATAGTATCATCATCATCATCCTCATCACTAGCGGTGGTTCAGCTATATATCGTCAGGAGGCGTTTCGATAGTATCATCAATATCATCATCATTAGAAGTGTCCCAGTAATATATTGTCAGGAGACGTTTCAATAGTATCATCATCATCATTAGCGGTGTCCCAGTCATATATAGTCAGAAGGCGTTTCGATAGTATCATCATCATCATTAGCGGTGTTTCAGCTATATATCGTCAGGAGACGTTACGATTGTATCAACATCATCTTCATCATCACTAGCGGTGGTTCAGCTATATATCGTCAGGAGACGTTTCGATAGTGACAACATTATCTCCATCAGCGATGGCAGGGTTCCAGTTACACATCAGTCGGAGAAAATTAGGCAGATCCCATCATCATCGATGGCAGGATTCTAGCTGTACACCATTTGGAGAAAATACACCGACATCCCTGGCCAGGGGCTAGGCATATCCCTACTGTCCAGATCCACCTTTCCATCTACTAATACGATGGGTCATGGCCTCGTGAAACCAAATGGCAACCAACCATTACAAGTATTTATTTATGTATTGTATATGTATGTATATTATATTTTATTAGTATGTATCTATTTGTATGTAGTGTATGAGGGGGCTCTTCACGGGTGGAACAACACCCGTGCGGATGTCTTCCCTCGTCTGGAATGGATTGAACGTATTGATGCATACCAGATTATAATAAGTACTACCTGGGAGGATGGTTGCAGTCACTGTAGTGTCGCGAATGGCCAATGGGCTGCAGTTGCTCACAGGCGAGAGTTGGGGAGCCTGACAAACTCCCCCTC
Source organism: Agrypnia vestita (assembly GCA_016648135.1). NCBI lineage: Eukaryota > Metazoa > Arthropoda > Insecta > Trichoptera > Phryganeidae > Agrypnia > Agrypnia vestita. The sequence goes on along the minus strand of JADDOH010017012.1, from coordinate 4,869 downwards.
CCCACTCGTATATTTTTGACTTGACAGGTGGCCCGGGACCACCTTTACAGTAGCTTCAGTATATATACCGTAGTTTAACTTAGTTTAACCTGGAGGAGTTGGAATTCGGGGGGCAAACTGGCTCTGAGCCCGGACGCCAGACACTGACGCGAGGGATGGTGCGGTACTTTGCACAGAAGAGGCCCAACATGAAAAGGCGCATCCAGGCTCAGGTCAACGTATCCGGAACTCGTGTCGGGAGAAGGAGGATGGGATCAGTCACCGATGAGCCTTTGGGTATGGAGGAGCCGAATTTAAAGCAAACACATTTTCCGCGTACACATACATTTACACATACCTTCCACAACCCCCCTTCATCCATTAGAATCCAACGTACCACTAGAATGAGGTATAGGGCCAGATACCGGTGACGGGACTTAGGCCGGCTAGTAAATAAACGTAACAATGTAATTGATATAAGAATAATGCAGAGTAAATATAAAAGATCGTAAGGAATAAGCACAGCGAGATAACGGCGGAAGACAAAAATATTAACCAGCGAGGGCGTCGAAGACGGAATCGTCCATAGGAGCGGCTACGAAGGACTCGAGGGCTTTCAGGGGATCTATGTACTCTATATGTGCATGCGCATGTGATAACGGCACGTTACTAACCTTTCCAGTGGATGGCGGCCGATCCCATACAGGCAGGATCATGGGGGATCGAGCGGAGAGGCGTGGGAGCAGAGGATCGCGTATTCCGAATGCGCAGCTACACCAGATGCAGGGGCTCCAGTCCATAGGAACGTTAGGTAATCAATATAGGGCCACGGAACATAGTATGTTTAGCAATTGCACCGTAGGGTAGTTTGACGTACTAGGTAGTTTTGTTTGCGTTTTCCATGAACATCCACGAACTTCATACCCCAGTATTTAATTTAAGTTTAGCTTGCGTTAGGGTTACCACAAAACCAATTCATCCCTTATAGTTCGAAACAAAAAATTACACAACGTGAACTGGGGAGGTCTTGAATGAAGCGAGGGTGTTTGGAAATACTACGTTAAAAACCGTAGAGACATCATCCGACGTAGATAGATAGCTTGTTTGCCTCTAACAAGGCGTAAATTCGGTTAGGAGTAGGATCGAGCTGAAAGGCGAAGAAGAGGATCCATCACAGTGCCAAGCCTTGTACAGCTATTTGATGCGGTGACGTGGTATATCTCGATAGGAAGATTATTGTAGTAGTTAATGGCTTTATAAATATAGTGGTTCTGCGTTTGGGTTGTTTTAAATTTAAGCGTAAATTTGTTTTCCATTTCTCATAAGTTTAAAGTATTCCTTATTTTCTGTTAGATTTTTTACCTTTAAATATTTTCTATATAACAACTTACAACGCAACTTACCTGCAAACATTTTTTTGTTATATTTGTTAATTGAACGTTAAAATTCACTGTATGCCTACTATTTTATGTGCACAGTACTGTTACAGGTACATTAATTGTTTTAACAAGTGCAGTTTTGATTGCGTACACCAGATTAATGCAAAGGTCACACTTCACATGTTACCAGTTGACTTGCGGTTAAAAATGAGTATGTGGTAGAAGGTCGTATTTTAGCAGAGCCTCTAAATTTAGAGTTTCTTCGTTAAGGCGTTTCATTCACTGCTTATTAGGACTTTTTTTTCGAAAATTTGGGTTTTTATTATTAATTTATATCAAAACGTATATGCTAGACTACAATTTTCAGAACGATTACTTAGATAAAACATTTGTTCTCATATAAAAGTAATAAACTGAACATTGTTTACAATAATTATGAAAATATAAGCATTAATCGGCAGACCGCGGCCAAAAAAGTTGTTTTCAGTGTCTTAGAAATAATTAATAGATTCTGTATATTTATATGTACCTACGCAGGATATACTTTCTTGCGATGTATTATGTATAATATAATAAACATTCAAATACTACCCATAACCTCCCCACTCCTATACATTCTAACTCCGCCCCCTATCCCCACCACCATTACATACACCCAATCCCTATAAATACTGTCTATAATTGATTTTAATTTAGTTGAAAACTTGTTATTGATAATGAGAGTGATCTCGAAAACGTTTTAACAATTAAATTAAATATACAGTGGAAAAAACGTATTTTTCAATTCGATTCATATTTAATATACAATTTCGGTCTGTCCCCGTAATTTCGTGTAACGTCCGTAATTTCGTTCGAATTCACGGCTAAAAAATTAAATGAAGCGGCCGGAGATGGGGCTTGCATCCGGGCCGGCGAACCCGAAAGCGGCTACTATAGCGATGTTGCTATCGCCGAGCCTGCGTTATCCGTCAAAAATACAGTTCATATAAGACTTAACAAAGACGCGAACCATTTCTTGTTCTGCCCAATCGCCAGGGTTTATAAAAATGTTCAAATATTTTGATTAAAGTCGTTATTACTACTTCATTGAAGTCAGTTATAAATAAGTAAATACCAGTTGCGTGCACCCTGCGCAATGAAAAATGCTCCGCATGACTTAAATTGAAGCTGTTCCTATAAAAAGTTTCTATATGCATAATTAAAATTTTACGGAAAAGAGAAAAAACACAGTTTATTTTTCTATTCTCTTATATTTACTAGTCACTCGTACACGTTAATTTTACGTTACATGCGGTTAAGTCATCCCAGCGACATCGTCATGTCGGCATCCGTCATATTTGTTATTACTGTTGTGGTGAGCTAGGCCTGCCCGGACTCTAGTCCCTCGATCGTGCCAAATGGACCAATCGCGCTAGAGAGAAACCACCCAATGAGAGCCCAAAGCGACGGCCAAGTACCGATCTGGCCCGCGGTGCTACGCTGTAATTCTCTCCTAGTATATTGCTGCAATATGTAAATTCTGTGTCCCGCAAGTTAAGTGTGAGTACTACTTTCATTTCCTCCTGTATTACATCCCACTCAGCCTTGTCATATATCTTCACAATGCGCCATGTGAGTATACGCCTTCAGCGTCCACACCACTACATACATCAGACGTGGTTGTATGTGTATCGGCAGATGTGCAAAATCATACTAATCACTTCGCGAATACACTCATAACCTCAAACCATATCTGCCGTAATATAAAATAAATAAATATAGACACATTTTCTACGTTCGCCGACTTTTGAAGTCAAATTTCTGCAAGATTGAGTTGAAATCATGTTACAAAATACCGCACATGGTGCATACTGTTAAATAGAATATAAAACAATAAAATCACTTTGTGACCTAATGTACTTCATATACCCTTTTTATGGGGACGCCTTGAATTTCTGAGAAATAAATCTACACTGTTCAAAGAGCTTGATTGTTTTAATGATTTCATAGGCTTTAAACCAACGTACAATGCATATACACGCATACACACACACACATCATCATTAAATATGTAATTTTATAGATATTATTGTAAGCGATTAATAGATGTATGGAGCAGATATTATTCAAACGCTTTAATGTTTTTCTTTGTAAAACATATTGCTGCATTGTAAGCTTCAATTCGAATAAATAAAAAAAATAAAATAATAATATTAATATCACAACCACTGCAGTCGTATTCTATTTTAGAATAATGTAGACCATAGACAGCCAAAAAGGTAAACTTTTTAATCTTGGCACTGCACAGTCGGCTATGACGAATCTGTTGCAATATATATTAGGTCCTTATATATGAAATTGGCGTTTAGTATGGGAGGAACATAAAGCCGATTTTTTTTTATTATAATATATTTATTTAATCAAAGTATGTACCATTGCTATCTATGCACTTTTGCCATCTCATAGGTAGTTCATCGATCCCTTTACTAAAAAAACCATTCGGACGGGAATCAATAAAATCTTTGAAGGCTGTTTGGACTGCCCCATCGGAGTTGAATTTTTTCCTTTGCAAGAAGTTATCCAAATTTCGAAAAAAAATGTTAATCTGTTGGGGCAAGGTCCGGAGAGTACGGTGGATGTCTTAGACATTCCAATTGAAGCTCCTCTAATTTGGTAGCCGTTTGTTGTGCAGTGTGTGGTCTAGCGTTATCATGAAGCAGCAGTGGCCAGAGCGATTAACCAGCCTCGGTTGTTTAGCAGCTAGCTTTTCCATCATGGTTTGCAGTTGCTGACAGTAGACATCTGCCGTAATCGTCTGGCCAGATTTAAGAAAGCTGTAGTGAACGACACCAGCACTAGTCCACCAAACGCTCACAAGTAACTTTTTTGGAGTCAATTTTCGCTTGGGCATGGTTTGGCTGGTACGGCAGGGTTCAGCCATTGCGATGAGCGCTTCCGATTATCGTACAGGATCCACTTTTCATCACAGCTAATGATTCGATTTAAAATCCCTTCATTATTGTGCCGGTTGAGTAATGCAACGCAGCAGTCAACGCGCGTTTGTTAATTTGCTTCACTCAATTCGTGAGGTACCCACCTTTCAAGCTTTTTCACCTTACCAATTTGCTTCAATTGGATTAAAACAGTTTTATCACTAACACCGCAGCCTGCAGCTAACTCGAATGTGGTTTGCGATGGATCCGCTTCCACAATAGCCTTCAATTCTTCATTATCAACTTTGGTCTCCGGCCGTCCACGGGGCTTGTTCTGCAGGTCGAAATTTCCAGAACGAAAACGTTGGAACCAAAAACGCACTGGGTTTTCTTTTGCGGCACCGTCGCCATACACATCATTAATCCTTCGAGCCGTTTCTGCAGCAATGGTGCCACGGTGGAACTCGTACTCGTAAATAACGCGATATTTCAAGTTTTTCATTTTGTAAACTGAGTGACGCAAAGAAAAAAACAATTGAGGAAAAATCAAATGAATTATAATTTTCAAAACACAAATACATGAGTAAATAGCTGTATAA
>JADDOH010017011.1:0-46270 GCA_016648135.1 Agrypnia vestita | reverse complement strand
AATTTAATTTATTTTACATTTCGCTAAAAATATAAAATTATTAACGAAATGTTGGACTCTCCTGAGTTACAAATGATTACTTACAAAGTACCTGAGCGGTAATCGAGGATTAACGAATGGTTTAAATTAATTAAGAAGAAAAAAAATTATTATTATTTGTTTCAATCTTCATTTTTTAAAAATAAATAGATTAAAAGAAACAATAAAATTATTTTTTTAAAATTACAATCTACAAAGTTGCTCAACAAATTTATAAAACATTTTAGAAGAATTTGGCATATTGAAAGTCGGTCGAATACGCGAAATTATACCAAAACATCGAGAAATTAGATCGCGGCCGCGGAGTTGAGTTCAGTTTGTTATGACAACTGCGAAAATCAGCGAGCGAATAAAATGCACTAGATATGAGTGGAAAATTCAAGCGATTGAATTAGTACGATTTATGGAAAAGGGTGTATAAGCTAAATTTGTGTCCAGTGATTTTGAGTCAAGGGTTTTATTTTAGATTTAAGGTGAACTCATGAATGACAATATATATAAAAAAATAAAAATGAAATCAGAATAAAAGACTTTTTAAACTGTCCATGGGAAGTTTTATGGAGTAAAAATCAATTCAACGACCACCCTCATAGATGTATTTGCTAACGCTTTCAATTTTATTTGCTCTGACTGAGAATACTGTAATCTTCTCGAGTTACGAACAGTGTTGGTTCGTAAACCGGGGTTCTGAGTATTGTCATCGTTTGAGACTATGCGAAGCTTCCTCCCGGCGAGCACGTTAAAACAATTTAATCTGGAATTCTTCCCTCGCGCCCGGACCGCATTGTCTTTTATTTTATTCAAAAATTCTGGATGAAGGGAGAGGGCGGGGCGCCAGGAATATTCCGGGGCTAGCTGTCACTCGTGTGACAGCTGTCATGTAGGCGGGAACACTACAGGGCAACAATGCGGTCGGCCGAGCGTGAGCGCTCTGTGTTTTCATCGGAAAGCTCGCGTGAAAAGAGTCGGAGCATTTCGAGCAAGTTTTTCAACTAATTGAATCTGAATTGTGTTTATTATTTATTCATTTATTTATGTGCGAGCGAGACACGTGAGAGCTTGGCAGCATTGCGTTTTTTTAAATATGAATACGAGACAGAATCTTCTTCTTCTCCGTGTGCCCTGTCGGGTCCCCCCGACGTCGGCGATCACCTGGGAGAAATGTCCTTAGGTTTTCATGGCCGTTAAGAATCTTCTGTGTATAGTTTTCTGGGATATTCTTAAGTTAAAAGGTCTTCAGTTAAAAACCTCGTGGTATCCGGCGCTGCAGAATAAATCAAATCGACGATCCGCACAGTCCGACATCCGTTAGTAGATACACAACACACTACATCAAGACACTCACACCCTGCTTTCGACACGGTACTGCAATCCAGTACTTAACATAACACAAACTTGGAGGCACCCTGACTTCGGTACGGTATTGCAAGGCAATACTTAACCTACATAGATGATGGACCTTGCAATGGGATCCGAAACATTGGCCAGAGAGGTCACATATACACGGCAGAATATCCCAGAAAACTATACACAGAACCTAGGAGAAAGCTTCCCTGTCCAAGGCAGTGCGCAACAGCTCTACGGTCCACTCTCGGATGTTTCGAAGCCAGAAATACCGCCTCCTTCCGACCCCTCTGCGACCCTCAATCTTCCCCTTCATGACGAGCTGAAGAATGAAGTATTTTTCGCCCCTCATTATATGATCAAAGTATGTTACTGTGTTGCTCTACGTAAACTTCAATATTATTAGTCGTAATGTAAGTCCAGGATATCTTTAACATTTTACGATGTATCCACATTTCTAACGCCTCTAGGTGATTTAGAGTATTCACCTTCAGCGCCCATGCTTCAACATCGTAAAGTAGAACTGACCATACATAGCATTTGATCAACCTGAGCTTTAACCTGAGTTTAAGTCGTCATTACGGAGTAGACTTTTCATATTATTAAAAGATGCACGGGCTCTCTCTATTCTGCATTTGATGAGACAAAATATGAGATGTAAAATATACAATAAATCATTGTGTACTCATAGAAAATCTAAAAATTAAAGAAATCTTACCTATATAGAACAAGATGGCAACGATCGCTCGTGCGTTCGACAGACTGCTGCGAGTGACATCGCGAATTCAGTATTTGTTGTCTAATTTATATATAATTAATTATATTCAATGGAGAAGTTTACTATTATTTTACGTAAAACTTAACAAAAGCCTCAAATTAAGATACATCAAAAACTAACAATGTTATAGAATTTTAAATTTGCATTTCGCATGAATAATTTTGTTCCGTCCGGTGGAGTCGCGTGACGTCATCTCTCGTTCCCGGTGTACATCGCGGCTCGTGCTAGGCGGACGTGTGACGTCACAGGCTAGTTGGAAATCAGACATTCCGCACTAAAATACACTCATTTTAATATTCTTTTTCTCTGTTATTTATTGACAGATTAAAAAAAAATTTCACCAATTTACTAATTTTGGTCTATATTTTAGTAAAATGTCACAACATATTATATTATCAGCATTATGAAACTGCTGCGACGAGTATTTAATCATTTTATTTGACTTGAAGTTTCTCTCATGAAAGTCCAACGTTCAACACAAGTCTAGCTGTAACTAATATTTATTTAAGGAATAAGTATTTATTTATTTATATTAAAATAAGAAAAAGAAAAAAATAAACAAATCAAATCTCCGCATCTATTAGGACATTAATGTCGGAAAATTTTCGACTTATTAAGGCAGGAATAATCCACCTTAATAATACATCCTCCTTAAAGTCCTTCCCACGCTCAATCATTATGCATGATCAAATCACTAAAGCCACATATTTTTATTCTACCATAGTATAATTCCGTCTTTATTCTTCCATTTTTCATTTAATTATAAATGAAGTTACCAGCTGTGCTATAAGCGCTGGAACAATCGAATTTCTAGCCTATTTAATGTAATTGTATTTTTCATTTTTCCAGTTTCCATTATATACACACCATCTTTATTTGGATGGACTCTTTAAGTAACCTTTCTTTTAATTAGAATTTTTATTTATGTATTACATAAATCTCACATTTTCTAGTAATTCAAACAAAAAATAACGCTATTAGAAATGATGGCAATGGACGCAATATAAACGCAATTACAAAAAACAATTCGACAAACTAAAAAAGCATATTATTATTCATAAATAATTAAAATAAGAATATTTTTGAGTTTGTTCAAATCTTTCAGAACGGTAGTCCTGGATTTCTTGTCACAGAGACATAATTAATCAATTAATGTATATTATAGATGTCTCACAGAGATGAAACTGTATTTATATGGGAAAGTAGGTATAGAAGTCATTTTTTGGTATATATAGGATTTACGACCTATCGTATGGTTGGCTTAAGTGATCACTTTACACATATGTGTATGGTTGGCTTAAGTGATCACTTTACACATATGTAACGTTCGCCATTTCCACCCGTGGAAATGGTGAACATGGAAATGTCGAACGTTACATATGTGTAAAGTGATCACTTAAGCCAACCATACGATAGGTCGTTAGTCCTATGTACACCAAAAATGACTTCTATACCTACTTTCCCATATGAATACAGTTTCGTCTCTGTGAGACATCTATAATGTATATTAATTAATTAAAATAAGAATAATTTTCTTGTGTGTCTGTCTGTGCGTAATTTTCTGTAAAGTCTGAAACTTTTAAATTATTTTTATTTTTATTTTTCAAACATCGACGAAATTCCCCCCTTCCCCTTTACCCCACCTTCACCCTGCGATAAATTTTCTATACAAATCTACATCGTTTGAAAATTTTTGCATGCTTATTCTTTAGGAGCCGACATGTATAATTCGTCATTTTTGACGGGTTGCTCAATCATTGATTGAAGGTAGAATAAGTTGCTTTATGATGAACACGCCCCTGTAAAAGTATGCATGTAAAAAATTAATAAATAAATAATAATAGTCACGATGCGAGTAGTAATAACAAGTGAAGTACAATACAATGTTTGGTGTAGTAAAATAAAAACACATTGCACCACAATGGGCTAAATCCAAGATCACGGTCCCATTGTATATACAATGAAAATGAGTATTTCACTACATTATTGAATGTTCTAATAACAAAATGAAAGATAATTTACGTTTAAACAATAAGTATTAAATAAGATATTACACTTTAAAGTTTCGAAAATTTTACTGTATATTTTGACATGTCGTAGGCAATATCTGAGGAAAAATGTGTAAATCGTAGACAACGTACAAGTTTTAAATAGATGAAAGAAATATAATGAATATTGAATGTAGGTACTTTTTGTATTTTGTTGATATTTTTTAAGTTATTTGTTGGTTATTAGGTTTGGTTAGGTTAGGCTAAGTTATTAGGTTCGGTTAGGTTAGGTTAAGTTAATAGGTTTGGTTAGGTTAGGTTTGGTTAGGTTATGTTATTAGGTTTGGTTTGTTTAATTCAGATAACGGTTATTTTTGTTACATGAAAAACAAAATTCATATTGCGTAATATTTATTATTCTTTACAGTTTGCGCTTTTTTTATATAACTTTTTCTATGGTTCTTAAAGTGATGACTGACATTCAAAATGTATGGTAAAATATTCGAAACTTTAAAGTGTATTACCTTATTTATTACGAATTATTTAAGCGTTAATTATCTTTCATTTTGTAATCAGAACATTCAATTATATAGTGAAATACTCATTTTCATTGCATGTACAATGGGACCATGATCTTGGATTACGCCCCACAATCTAATTGCCATCAATAAAGCTCTTTAAAAAAGCTTAGTTCAAGCCGGTTATGGACGAGGGTGTCTGAAAAGAATATGTGATATGAAATATGTGCGAAATGAAAAATCCCACATTCATCGAGACCAAAATAATACGAAGGATATTTATTATCTGCGCAGAGACAGTTGTAGGGGTGAAGCCGGAAAAGTGATTGGAGGACCACTCGCTGGAAAAGTGATTGAGGGGCTGTCAGACGGAAAAAAGGTGATTGTGTCTTCCAGGAGAGGTATCCGACTAGGGGGGAAATTGAATTAAGCCACTGGAGATTAATCGCAGGTTGGACCACTTATTGGGACACTCGGGAATTTGATATTGTGTTCTCATTTACAAAACTATTCTCGAATAAATTGTATTATTCGTCTTCTTCTTTTTGACGGTCCTTGAGGCAGCAGTAGGACGTGTCTTCATGTGGAGGATAGGGGAAGACGGCCAGATGTGAAGGGTAGTAAGGAATTAAAATAACTCTAAACTAAACTCACTTTTAGAGACCACTTTGATAATATCACAAACAAGGCATATACTATGTTGGGATTTATCACCAGAATTACTCACGACTTTAAAAATCCTCAAAGTCTAAAATTCTCTATTCATCACTAGTACGAAGTATATTGGAATATTCGTCAGTTATTTGGTCACCTTATTTCACAACACATATTACGAGAATCGAGAGAGTGCAGAAAAAGTTTCTACGTATTTTGTCATACAAAGCTGGTGAACACAACAACCTTCACAGCTACGAAGATCGACTTGCCTTTTTCAATATGCACAAACTTGAGTCCCGACGGAAAATATCCGATCTCATTGTGCTACACAAGATTCCCAGCGGAGTTATTGATTCTCTCTCTCTCTATCTGAAATAAATTTGCATGTTAAACCCCGTATAAGAAACCCGGAGTTCTTTTAAATAAGCCAGCACACTAATAATGTCGGTTACTTTTCTCCCATCACAAGATTGTGTCGCACATATAATTTGTATTATACTGACCCTAACATTGATGCTGATATTCTTGCAGATACATTATCTTCGTTCAAAAACTCACTCATACATAACATCCATTTTCTAAACGATGACATGAACCTATAGATCCATTAAATCAATCATTCATTAAATACTAATCGCACAACATTCAAACACAAAATATACAATACACATAAATGTACATGTAAACTATAATTAATTGCAAAAATACATGTTACTAGAGCGTGCCGAAGACACTTGTAATTGTGATAATGGCATAGTCTTCACTATAATGTTTATTATCAGAGTATCATGTACCTATTATCCTGTTAGTGTCTCTAATACATAAAAAAAATAAAAAATAAAAAAACTCCCGTGGACTAGGACCTTGACGAAGGGTAGCACTAGATAACGTAACCTATCCAAATGGCTGTGATACTACGATGAGGAAAAAAACAGCAAACTACATAATAACTTTTCCCTAGTATAAATCATCGAAATATATATCGAATATGGTAGGGAAGAAAATGTGCTAAATCCCTGGGGGAGGTATGGGTCGTGCAAAATATAATGGAATCATGAAGTGCAGGTTTTGTTTGACGAATGAGATATCGTTGCTAGATTTAAGATAGCTTGTACACTGGACCACACATATGCAAAGAATGCCTCCTCAAATGTTCCCACATGTAGCATAACATCAACAAGCCCAAGGGAGGTGACCAAAGGGAAGACTTCAAAGACGTTGGGACAATATTGAGAACGTTACTGGAGACCTACCTGAAGACAGAACTAACCTAACGTAACCTTACCTAACCTATTTGAATTCACAGATGGCAGTGGTGAAAACTACTACGTTATAAATCAAAAGGTTACAAGGCTTTAAGATTTGAAGACATGCATACAGAAAAAAATGAAATAAGCAAATGATCGTTAAGTTTATTATAAGTTTATTAGTTCGTTTAATATATAACTGAGAAATAATCGGTGGTCGGCTTCTTGAGCCCCATTTCAGGTTACAGTAAAAATATTGTTATATTCCCTAAAAATATCAAAAAAAATAAAAAATATATATATATAGGAAAAATAAAGTAAAAAAGTATTAACAGCACAAAGAAGAGCAAAATGCATAGAAATAAAGCATGCAGAAGAAAATCATAAAATAAGCACATAATATTAAGCGAGAAAATGTAGGTACTATAAACAAAACAGTCCTGATGAAAATACAGCGGTATAGAACCTAGTATACGCTGAAAACAATCAATGTAGTTTAAACATTTTCATTCAATTTTATAAATGAAAAATCCTGAGGTTTTTTATGAAAATCTTGAATTAATTAACAGAGCTTAGAAAATGTTTAATTTGTCTGTAAAAACGCACCTCGATAAATCGACATCGCATTGCGAGAGATATCGCCGGGAGAGACATTTTCACTTTAATCGTATTAGTATAAATTCAATATAATTTACATACCGTCGGGGCGTAAGCGGCATGATACTTCTGTACTAGAATTTATCTCCTAAACCGTTTCACTTACTTGGAATACCGATATGGTTTAACATTAATGTCGGTTACCCAACATAACCCACACTGAACGGTTAACATAAGTATTGAATAAATATACCTTATCATGTTAACAGCGACAATCATGTTGTAGGATTGAAATAATAACAATGACATGAGTAAGACTAGATTATTGACACGTTAAATAAGGAAGCTTCTAGAATTTTATATAACGATTTTAGAATAATCTGGAAGGACCTAGAATACCTCCACGTAATGTTTTATTTTATTTTTTATTTATTTATTTAACGCCCGTATGGGCTTTTACAAATATACAGAATATAAATTCAAAAAATAATAAGAGACAGATAAAATAATAATACAGTTAAAGGTACAAATAATAATAGTTAAAAGGTAAAATAATAATACAGAAAAATTTATTTTCCATTTCCATTTTGATGAGATGTAAAGTATTGTATCAGCTTTGTCCTGTACACAGTTATATTATCAGCAAAAATGTCAGCCGCCTCTGCATGTTCATTCCCTAATGAGTAATACTTTTTCTATGAAGGAGGGACGCGCAGGACGGGACGCGGGCGGCGCAGCTTTATATATCACGCCACCGGCAGAGACGCATTGTTGGAAGAGTTGAAGTAAATTTTACGCGAAGCGATATAATAACGAAGCGATATTTTCAAGTGATCATTTTACAGTCCAAAGAGCGGAAGTGATCACAAATATTCATTAATCACTTACCGGGTGAATTTTTTTCGTATTTTCGATAAAAATCCAACTTTTTTAAAAATTGATAGTATATGTATAATAAAACACAACTTAAAAATATTTTTTTAGTTTTTCGAATATTTATAACTAATTACTAAAAAAATGTTATAACATACACACACAATAAATTTTTTAATTGTGCACATTTTTTTGCTTATATATGAGCGCGCGCCCGGGAATATATCAAAGATATATTAATGAGCCTTACAGTAAGGAATAAAGAGACCAGGTAATGCATTTGGTGAACAAAATGGTACTCACGTTTAAATAATTTTCTTTATATAATACATATTACAAACTTTTGTATGTACAGAGCTGTAATAGATTCTATGTTCGTATACAGGCATAGAGTCTATGCCTGTATACTCAAAAGTTATGAAGCTTGGATGAGGTACGGTGAAGAAGAGAAGTCGGCAGAACGCCCGACCGTATATGTGTGTGCTATATTCGGATGATTTTTGGGGGGTGACAGGTGAGCGTCTGTAGTCACCAATTTGTGGTGATCGATGAATGAGGAGAAAGCTGCTTTAGGGTCCACCGTTATGTAACGGGAATTCTCCAAAGACGTGAAATGCTTGAAGATTTTATTTTCTCGATAAAACAATTACAAGTTAAACATAATCACGATAATAAATACAATGATAAAGACTCGACGGACCAGGGCCTCCGGCCTACGCCGGAGGTCGCTAAGAGACTGACATGCCCGTACAGCGCGTTGGCTAGATTTATATGTTTTGCGAACAAAAAATTCTCTTGAAGTCTAGCTGAGTGTATACTGACGGTGCTCCGGGCATCGCCCTGTGCCTCAGTTTTGTTTACGCGGCAGACTCGTCACGTTTGTGTGTGTATGTGTGTATGTGACCTAGATTGGTGGTTATGTTTTTATGGTATGAGACGCCATAAATTACATAGATGTCGCGCTATTTCACAGCTCACCATAAAATGTCTAAATAAAGAATGTTAGCATCCTAGGATCGTATGAAATGTAATTATCATCAAATGAAAACAGAATTTAAGGCTACTTACTACAACTTCTTATTAATATAATATTCCTTTATATACAATCATTGATATATATATTAAATTTTATTTTGTACTAATTAGATTAATGCGTAAATTGTTTCCTTTATTTTAAATGTTTCATTGTATTAATTTATGTAAAAAGAACAAATAAATAATAATTAAAAAAAACAGAGAAAGAAGAATATTTATAGAGCAAAATTGAAACGACAAGTGTCTTAACAAACTTTATCTCATTACACATTCTTACTTTGTCTATCGCTAGTCGAGTCGCAGAGTATATTTCTGTTTCGCATTTCCCAGTTTTTAAATTCCTAAATTAATGAGAATTACTTAGTTCAATCAAGGCAGAAGGAGTAAATTTGGAGTAAAACGATTTATAAGTCGTATTTACTACGTACTAATGTACAGATTTATTCGCTGAGCTTCTCACACAATTTCTTGGGAGACTTTACAAATTGCAACACATTAGTCTCTAGCTCAAATTTCTGAGACAAATTACGACAAAATTATAAAGATTAATCGTTGGCTGACGAAAGGGTCGGTTGAGAGGGTAGCTTGTGGTACTGCGAAGGTTTTCGGTTCAAGAACAGGGTGCCAGATGTAACACCGTGTTTTTAATGACACGTAAGAGCATAATTTATTCAGTAATTTGACCTAGACTTTAAGATTACACAAATTGCCACGATGCTCAAGTTCACCAGGCTGGAGTGGAATGGACATGTGTTGCGCAGAGCAGACTGTCACCGTGCTAAGCTGGTCCTCATCCGAGAAAACCAACCAAAAAAAATCGTTGAGTTTTGTACGCGCGTTAGAAGTTTTACTACTTGGGCATAAATAATAAAATATGTCGTGTGTTTTTTGTTACGATCACAGGTGGTCAAAATGCGCATGCGCATTCTATCATACTGTGTTACAATTCAAGTTATACAATCCAGACTAGAATTAACATCAATGACAGTAAAAAATATAAAATACACATTAAAAACAGTACAGTAATTAAATCGGGAACAATACTAATTTCAGATATACGTTTCTTTTCACAAAAATAAATCAAACATTTTATGATATCATTATGATATGACAGATAACACATGGTTTTTGTCGTAATCGTATTTACATTTACCATAGAAAAGACATAAAATTGACACCGAAAGTTTTGGGTGGAATTTGTAAAAAATAACTTTTCTGCGGGACGTGCGCCTGGCATAGGACCTTTCGAAGAAGGACGCTATTGCAATAAACTCGCAGTATTAAAAATACACGGTTTTTTTCTCGACTTGACTATATCTGTGGAACAAATTGGTTGGCGAAATAAATGAAGAATTGACATGAAGTTAAGCACAGAAAAGTCGGAAATAAAATTTCTAGCCGTAGGCTTGCGGCTAGAATTTGAAATCGTAAAAAAACAGATACGTCACGTTAAATGGAAACGTCAGAAATAAAACTTCTAGCCGTAGGACGAATTACGGCTAGAATTTTAAATCAACTTTTTC
Organism: Agrypnia vestita; assembly: GCA_016648135.1. Lineage (NCBI taxonomy): Eukaryota > Metazoa > Arthropoda > Insecta > Trichoptera > Phryganeidae > Agrypnia > Agrypnia vestita. The sequence goes on along the minus strand of JADDOH010017011.1, from coordinate 35,671 downwards.
TTAAGATAAAGATTATTTAATTAATATTTGTTTCTCAGAATCTTTACTAATGCACAGCTTTTTTGCTTGTATGCGCTGCACGTAACGTAACGAATTGATTTTTACTTGTATAAAAACAAGTACCTATCCACTTTCACGTTTTATCGATTTTTGGCCTAAAACGGTTCCGTTTTAAAAAGTTTTCAAACTGTCCAACTTTGACGTTTTTGAAATTAATTAAACAAAAAAAAATCATATTGACAGACAAAAGGGGGGTACTCTTATTATATACCTACATCAAATGTCAAAATTTCTATCATTATACGTATTCTATAATTATACCAATACACAATTTAATATCTGAACACTTTGGATGAAGAAATTAGTAGCTATATGTGCAATAAACTGAATTCTCTCTATTTTTTAATTTATATTAGTACTTAGACTTAGTGTGTTTAATAATTTTCGCCTCAAAATTGACAAAGTTTACTTTGTTATATAATAGCGGTCAAGACACGTTGGTTAAAATGAGGCAAACCAATAATAAATAATAATAAACCCGAATATCATTTAAAACATATTTACATCCTGTCATTGAAGGCTAAGCAATATTGTGGTAAGTGGCAACTAGCGAAGGGAAAAACTACATTTCAAAATGAAGACTACAACACACACACGTTCACCAGTTTGAAGACTACAAAGTGTACACTACAATTGTAGTAAAAACTACTTGAAGTAAAGTAATTGTAATACTACGAAATGAAGTGAAGTAAATGAAGTGAAGTAATTGTAATAATAATGAAGTGAAGTAATGAAATGAAGTAATAGTGAAGTAAATTTTTTAATGTAAGTATTTTTTTCCCAAATAGAAATTTGGCGAGCTAAAGATTCCAAAAAATTTTCAAACAATGGGGGGGGGGGGGGGGGGGGGGGGGGGGGGGGTGGGGGTGTTACAGTTTCCAAAGATTTCTTCGTTTACCTACATCAACTTCCCAAAAATTTCTTCATCCACCAATTTCACGTAAAAAATGCACTATTTAAAGTATGTTTCTCATACTTTCGATAGCTTTGAAGTGTATGTACTTTGTAGTGTTCGCTTTGAAATGAAGTGTGCTATTTGAAGTTTATACTTTCAATAACTTTAGTGTTTGTAGTGTGCACTACACATCAAAGTGTGCGAAGTATGCACTTCAATGTAGTGTAGTACTACATTGTAGTAGTGAGTACAGAGCGGACCCATCACTAGTGGCAACGACGATAAATGGTACCTTATGAGAACGCCGATTCCCTTTATGGCCGACGCCCACAGCAGATGCGTTTCAAATAGTAGTTCTCCAAGCCGTCGAGTACAATGTTTGTTGAAGGATTCTCTACTTTGTCACTGTCTCGTAGGTGTTGGGGAGGATTGTTCTAGAGTAAAATAGCATTACCATTGAAGGGTTGTCTGTTAATAATTATTGTTAGGAATGCAGTGGGGGTGAGAACAGTGTTTGTATATTGTGTTGTTGCACTGGATTGTTTTAGGGGTAGATGTCTCTTGTGTGCCCAGGTGATAGTGTTGACAGTAATAAAGCAGGTATGAAGAGTTTATATTTTTATTTTGTTTATTAATTGTTAATTGTTTATTTACATTTGTTAATACAAGTTACTAATAACTGCCACACTAGGTAAAAACCTGTTCTGTGGCAGTTATTCTCGTATGATATTTTTGTAATATTAACAAATGACAATTAAAGAAAGTATAAACGTAATAATGAAAATAGATCGATAATAATATAGTAAATCATAAAAATAGCTAAATCTAAAAGAAAAGAAAATACACATACAAAATTAAGATAAGAATTTAAGTAGTTACAAAAATAAATATTATATTATAGTATACTTTAAATTATATAAATCAGTTTTTGCCAATTCAGAGGTCAAGGGCAGATCACTTCTTTAGCATACCTTCTACCTGATATTTTTATAAACTTAGTAATACGTTGTTTAAAAGGTTTGTGCAGAGTTATTTCTTTAGTTTCATTAGGTAACTTGTTAAAAACAAGCGGGGCAGTGGAATTAAATTGTCTTTACCCAAAAGACGTTTTCCTTTTAGGTACCTCGAAATTAATTGTATTTGCCAGCCTTGTAACCCGTGTTTATTGTGTACGATTAAAATTAACCTTGTCCTTGTGGAATTTTATAAGTATGGTTTTAAGGTATAATTGTCTCGGGTCACGAACGTTAAATATTCCAAACAAATCATCTGAAGGAAACATTCTCGATTTCTTGGTGATAATACGTATGACGCATTTTTGTGATTTTGTCAGAGTAGTTTAGCATTATGCTAAATTTTATCGTGTTTGAGACGTTACCCTGATAAATTGTGTAATACGGTAGGTACGCATATATTGACAGATTGCGGGAATTCCCATAATGGGACCGTGAACTCATTTTTCCGTCTTCTGATTGGCAGATATAAAATTTCATCATTCAGTCGGTAACTGATTCGTTATTGATGTCTTCATCCACAGCAAATGGATGGGGCTATTGGTCCATCTGTCTACAGTCAGTCGTCATCGTCGATTCAAAGCGGTGTCAACCTAATGACACTTGTCAGATTTCCCCCGTCGCTAGCATGGTATTACGTTACTGTCAGTAATATTATTGAAATAAAGGGAATGAATAGATGTTACCCGAGGAATTATTATTTGGATCTTACACATTCATTAATTTAATTTTCCAGTATTCAAAGTATCAACATAAATAACCATTAATGACCATGAGGTAGTCCCAGGATGAAATTAACATGCACAAATTAAATTAATAATATGTTACAGTACATACTAACACGATATTATAAAAATTGAGAAGAATAGCAAAAAATAGTCTAGAATGGTCTGGAAAGAACTCACATGCACCAAAACACGCTGGAAACAATTAGAAAGAACTCGTAGTTAGTTGAAAGTATGGGATTATGCCAAAATATTTGCAAAATGACAAATTTTATATACACATGCGAGCTACCGCTACGCAGTTTGTTGTGACAGACGAGTAGAAACGGGCAAACTGTGATCTGAGCGAACAAGTCAGTGTAAAGAGTAAAAAATTAATTGCGTATGGAATATTCTCGACAGTGATCAATGCGATAGAAATGACGTGCGTTAGTGTTGCACAGACGGGCGGATATCCTAGAAAATGAATATAAGGTGTTCCATAGACAAGTGGAATATTCTCAAGCGGTTAGTGTTAATGACGGAACGTTGTTCCATTTAAGCCTAGTGACGATACTTTTTTGCAATTTTACAATAAAATGATTATCATATTTTTTTTTACATATATGCATCGTCACAATATGAGATTTTTTTAAAAAGTAACCCATAAAAACCAAGTTTTTATTATACTTCCTTTCTTTGTAAAATATAACAACAATTAAAGACGAATTAAAACATATAACATAACACTAAACTTACAGTAATTTAATATATTTCTAAAATGTCAGATGTTTTGAGCTTTGAAGATCAAATTCTAAAAACATTTGTCAGTCAATTTAGATTTTCGAAATTCGTAGTGAAGTACCTATTATGTATACTGAGTAATTCAAATTTAGAAAATATTCCGTGAAGTTATCGGGCCGCCGTTGCTGGTAATCAAACTTTTGTAATGATTCCAATTTGAAAAAACTATTAAAAATTTGAAAAATTCAAAATTATAATTTATAATTATTATTATTTTGTAACGAAAATTTGACAAATCTTCTTGATCGTTGCCACGAATCTGCTTGCAAAGTTTCAGCTTGATTGGATCACGGGAGAAGGGTCAAAAATTGATGCAAAATTTTTTAGACGGCAAACTAGCAAGCAAGCAAGCAGACGCCACGAGTTAAAATAAAGGGAATAAAAAGAAAAATTTGTTATTGTGGTTGAAAAATGAGTAAATATTAAAATAAAACTACCAGACAAGTACACAGTGTTTGCATTTTTTTGCAATGAAGTCGTCACAATCATCAAAAAGTAAAAGAATGAAGGGACCCCTTCTTACATTTTTTTTAAAGAGGGTGAAAACTTCTTTCATATTTCATTGATTAGCATTTTTCTCAACTCATAAAACGGTTCCAATCTCCCACCCGCATCTGGAAAATGGAGTCTGTCGTAATTATTATATCCTGGAAGATTAAAGAATCTACCCGAGGGAGAAATAAGCAATACAGGGTTATCTCTCATTTTGTAGTTTTTATTTTACCGTCTTTAGCGGGATTATCTTTTGCTGAAATTTTCAATGGGTGGCCACCCGAAAGATATTTAACATTTTGATAATACTGCTTCAGCTTCAGATGATTCAAAAATATTAAAAATATAACTATCCGTACCTGCCTTTGTACGATATTCAAATAAACATACTATAATATATCTGGATGGACGTCTGCGTGAGCACGTGAAAGAGACGGGAGATAGAGAGGGTAAATGGGATTAAAAAGGACACGTCGTAAGGACGTGCGCTATTGCGAAAGCCAGCACGAAAGCACGCACTTGAAGAGCTAATTAGAAACGTTAATTGTACTGTAAGAATCTTCTGTGTGCAGTTTTCTGGGATATTCTGCTGTATATATGTGACCTCTCTGACCGACGTTTCAGATCCAGTTGCAAGTTCTATCATCAGTTGCAGAGTCCTACATCATCCACGTCAGCCCTGACGGTGGACCCTGCAACGGGACCCAAAACGTCGGCCAGAGAGGTCACACATATACGGAAGAATATCCTAGAAAACTACATATTGAAGTTAATTGTACCTTGTCGCGATACTGTTGTATTTCGTAAGGAACAAATAAACCTTGAAGAACATTCTGGACTTTGACTGAAGATTCCAGACTTCCCCACAAAAAGATTCTTCCTAAACCAATGGAAGGATATCGCACATGCAATTAAAGATAGGATTTCAACTATTTGACTTGGTGATAATGCGACATTAGTTGTTTGCCAGATAATATACATTCTCCAGTGTCACTTACAAATACTGCTTACGCTGTATTATCTTCATTTACTTAATCTACCAACCTACTCGTCTGACCCAACTCAGCACAATTATCATGATAGCAAAACACTGCGAGACTCAAATATCTAAATTACTTTTGCAACATTGAATTGGGTAAAGTATGCACGATACCAAAATTGAGTCGAATCTTGAGAGATGAGGTAATTTAGTTAAAAATTTATAATTATTCGCCATTTAAATATGCATTGTAACCTTACCAAAAACGAATACAAACTCAACACATATCACGTACAATTGTCATTCGGGGGCATAGTGACTATAGATATTAGTCGCTGCCTTCCAATTAATGGTCGATTCTGCGAGCGAAGAGTGTCCAGTATCCAGGTGCAACTTCCATCCTCTTCCATAGCCGCCAAAAAGGACTTCAAAAGGCCATCCGCGTGATCCGGTAGGAGATCCTCCTGAGACGAGAGCGTAGCAAGGCCGTATCAGTAGTTTTACAGCTAGTATACATACCCAAGTGTCACGTATACAAGGCTGTTTACGCTGTATTATCTTCATGATATATAATCGACCTACTCGTTTGACCTGACTCAGCAGAATAATCATGATAACACAACACTGCGTGACTCAAATACCTAAATTATTTTTGTCGAAGAGATGCTTTTGTAACAATGAATTGGATAAAGTATGCACGACAGCGAAATTGTGTCGAGTCTCGAGACATTTCATCTAAAGTCTTAGTTAATTACCGAAATATTTACATTAATTAATAATTCACAACACAACAGCATGTCAAAACCAATATTAATTGTAATTACTTTTCACATATACGCACAGTCATTCCAATTCCAATTTCGTGCATCACTAAATTTTATTGATACATTAATTTAATTATAAATTAGCATAATAAAGGTAGATGACAGCAATAAACGCAGGATCCGCTAATGAAATAGCGAAGCGTTTTCGCCATCGGCCCTGGCAGGACTTTACCTCAGGGCGCCCTTAATGCAGGCGTAAAATAATCAGGCAAGGGTCGCGAGGGTGGACCCTCATAATGCTGATTGATGATGGCGAAGGGTTAATAATGGAAAGGCCGAATAATGTTAAGTTGACGCTCAACAGTGCCTGGTGTCTGAAAAGGTTTGACGGTAAGACACGGCATTGTGTTCTGCATTCTGAGGTACATTTAAAATGTAATCCGATGCAATTTCATTGCAGTAGTATCAGTACGATTTTGAAGATTATTCTAACATATACTAGTTTGCTTCATACAATATCTTAACTGTATTTTCTCTTTTCATATAAATTTTATTTGTTTTTATGTATATTGCTGCTTTTTATTATATCTTTACTGTATTTCTCTTTTCAAATATATTTTATTTTGTTCTTACGTTGGTATATTATGATACATCTGCTCTGCATCTGTAAAAAATAATTTTATACTGGAATATTTCACTTACCTGCTAAAACATATTAGTATTTTTATATGCGTGTTCTGAGAACACAATACACTAGATTTTGTCCACATAAGGATAATTATTATTTACTAGCAGGAAAGCAATCGGCTTCGCCGATTGCTTACTGCTAGGCCCTGCGGGCGGCTATTGTGGTCGCTCCGCGGCCAATGACGGCCGCTCCGCGGCCAGCCATGGCCGCTGCGCGGCTAATTGTGTTTGCTGTGCAGCAAACACAATTGTTTACCTATGTTTACGTCAGCCGCTTCGCGGCCAATTGTATCTGGAAAATTTCCATTTTTGCTGTTGTGGCCGCTTCGCGGCCAATAACGGTCGTCCCGCGGCCAATTGTGTTTGCTCTGCAACAAACACAATTGATTTCCTAACTGTTACAAAGTTAATAGAATTTGATAATTGGCCGTATTTTGAAGTAAGCAATATTTCTTTTTTTGTTTCTTGACAGTTACTGTATAATATTGTGATGCTGTCAACTCTGAGTTTTTAAGTTTGGCTGGTTTAAAAATAATGAATTCATCAACATTGAGGAGAAAAAAATCAGGTTTTGGTGTCTATGGTAGCTGTCAGTGACAGACAAAATTTCAGTGAAAAAATCAGGTTTTACTGTCTATGGTAGCTGTCAGTGACATACAAAAAATGAAACAGCTGTCGAATTCTTCTTTGTATTTATTTTTATCGATAAAATTACAGCGTCTTATTTATTAATAAATTACATAGCATTTTAGTTTAATGATTATTGATAAATGAATGTATTTTAAAAATATATCATTTTGTAGTCCATTTCACGACCATCATCTTTAATACTATCCACATAATAAAATGTAAAGATTGGACCTTCTAAACGCCCGAGTACATCTTCGTTAACCAATCGAGCATGTTCATTCTTTGGACACAGTATCGCTCGTTTACTCATTAGGGGAACATCCGCTATAGAATGTACTTCATTATATATGCTTTGAACAACATTTTGACTTACACTTTCATTTGGAATAAGCACTGATGACGCATACTTTCCTTCCACAGGAGGCAGCTTTCCATCGCCTAAATCTAAAAGCCACTGTGTAAATGAATTTTCACCTTCTAAAGCGGGGACATTAGTTTTCAAATTGAAAATAGTAAAATTTTTCCAATGTTGGCTGTTTTTAATAGATGTCGCTACTAACTGACCGCGAGAAGCCCTTCGAGAAACTGGTAGAATTTGTCTAGTCGCCGCCCAAAATGATTACTTTATTGCCAAAAATATCATTATTACCCATTATATCGCGCAGAGTACGTTCAATTATATCTAAAGCTATAACTGGCGCCATCGGTGCTTCATCCCAGATGATAACATCAGCTGCACTTATAATTGCACGGTTCTTGGATGTCACTCTGCATGTTGTGTTATTCTATAAATCAAGAAGTAAATTAAAAGCCATGTGACATGTACGTCCACCTGGTAATAAAATTGCTGATATTCCTGTCCAAGCAACAGATAAAACTTTCTTAGATCTTCCTCTTCCAGTATGTATAATAGTCTTATAAAGGAACGTTTTACCTGTGCCACCAGGACCGTCAATAAAGAAACATTTTTTTGTTTCAGGTACATCTGAAATTTTTTACTTAATATACTGTCGAAAGCACAATGTTGTTCTCGATTGAGTTTTCCAGCCATCTCTAACCCTAAAGAACTTTCTAATGCTAAATTAATATCAACCACTTCATTATAAGTATTGCTGTAATCTGGTCCCGGCAAACCCTGTGATGTGCATGAAGAATTTTCATTTATTAATGCCTTTTGAATATACAAAAGGGAACAATTTTGTGCAATTTCTGCAGTAGCACCTTGACGACTAAAGTCTTCTGACATCAAATCTTTGAAATCGTTCCACAGCTGCAACGGATCTGGTGGGAGGCAATGAATCATTAATAAGACAAATAGGTCACGAAGAGCTTTGGGCATCATATACGTTGAAGCTTCAGCCATGCAACGCTGCCATTCTCCAATATCATCGATGAGTCCTAATTCTCGTACTGCATCACGAAATGTAGGAAGTAAGACAACCATTAATAGTCCGCAAAGATTCAAAGGACGTAGCCCCAGTCACTTGTAAAAGAATAAGTCTTAAATGGTATAATTCTATATTTCTAGGAGAAACGGGGGACATGTGACCAATAATCTTGTCCCCGCCACATTGCCTCTTCTTCCACTGCTTATTGCTAGAAAAAACATAGAAATTAGTTAAATCCTGATACTTAATATTACATGCCTCATTATCTTGTTGGTTAAGTTTAAACCATGCAGTTAATGTTGTATTATTTAAGGCTGTAGAGTCCAACCAAATTCACCTGATGGAAATAACAATGGAAAAACCATCGGATCTAAATGTTTTGATAACATATTAATACGCTGGAGACCTCCTACATTCTTAGGGTGAACAGCAAAATCTACGTTTGGCGGTAACCTACCTTCGTAATCTGCTACATACACAATGGCGACTTCATTATTATTAAATGGAGCATTATACCTTCTTTGGTCATCTAACGAAGAACGCGTAAAGAGTAGTTGAATATTCCGCATCTGGCCCCCGTGCTCTGCAACTATAGATTCTTCTTCCTCAACCGCTTCTTTCAACCTTTTGTATTGGAGAGCATATGGACTTACACGACGGATGACATTATCAATAGTTTCCATTATATTTTGTTGACATCTAAGGTTAGACGGATGGCTCATACGTACCCTGACTGCTTCATCCGCATCGTAAACATATAGTTGCGCATATGCCGGCACCTCTCCATCACTCTGCAAACTTCTAGACGTTCTATGATATACTTCACCTGAAATTTTTAAACAATACGGGCCTACACCTGGTATGTCACTTATTTGCACTCCGAAAGATGCAAATGCATTAGCACAGTTGTACTGCACATTTAAAATAAGATTTCGCATTTCTTCCTTCAGCATACACTCTTTGCCTAGCATTTTTACGTTCCCTGCTGGTCAGCATTCCTTCTTTCACATTCCTCTTCTGTTATGTTTGACAGTCTACGTCTGGCATTTCTTCTTTCATATTGTGAACTCGAATCGCATTATCAAATTGCCGGTTTGTGATGTTGAGTCTTCCATCGGAATTCTGAAAAATAATAATATTTATGTATAAATACGGAGAAAATGACACGTAAAATGACATTCGCGCCACGCGCTGTGAGTCTTTTGAGGTTATATGAGAGACGTTTAAAGGTTAAGTTCACTTTGCAGTTTAAATAAAATATAAAGCGTAATAAATAAATGTTTTGAACGTTTATTGAAGCAAGATTAATGCAAAAACAATAAAAAGAAAAGCGTAAACGTATACTTACTGTCAATGTCATAAAGCGTCATTCTGTGGTATGACCAGCACAAAAATTCGTTGACTGCAATTACGTTGGCTGTTTTGAATACACGGATTTCACGAAAATATTTAAAAAAATCTATAAATTCCGATATTTTAATTTTCGATAATTTGGATTTGGATGTTTTTTGATATCAGTTTGTTCGTATTCCTATATTTTTTAATCTTTTTAATGTACTCTAAAATGTTTTTTTTTAAACTGGCAACAGAAATTATCAGTATGCAGAAACGACATTGGTTGGAGTAATTAATATATAGATGATAAATGTTCGAACATATTAACAATTCTCAAAAATTTGATAATATTTGGATGTTTTTATAGTAGAATGCAGAAGTTTATTTTTTTTTCAGTGAATGGAGATGAAAATTGGAATAAAATTGAAAAAAGTCAGAAATGTAATATAAACAATTCAAAAACTAACAATGTTGAATTTGCGTTTTGTTGAATAATTTTGTTCCGTCCGGTGGAGTCGCGTGACATCATCTCTCGTTCACGGTGTACATCGCGGACGGATCGTGCTCGGGCGCCCGGTTAGGCCAATCATTCCGCGCTAAAATACACTGAGTTTTATATTCTTTTTCTCTGTTATTTATTGACTGATTTCAACAATTTTTATATATTAGACTTGGTCTATATTTTAGTTAAATGTTGCAACTATTATATCATCAGCACAATGAAACTTCTCCATTGGTGAATGTAACATTATGTAAAGTGATCACATAAGCCAGCTAGTGGGTAAACAAAAGATTTCTCTCTTATACTTCTTATATTACAAATTTTAATTAATTATTTAAAAAAGGTATACCTCCAGAAAAAACAAATTAACTGGTACCGGGATTCGAACCAACGAACCTCCATTCTACCCAAGGATGGCACGTTATCCAATTTCGCCACGGCAGTTTGGTAAGTTAACGAAAAATTTTCGAGATTATATGAAGTCGCAATTTCAGAATAAAGTTCTGTGTTTAATTAAACAAATTTTTATTGTCTTTTATAATTGATTAATAAAAATTTGTTTAATAATTCACAGAACTAATCTGAAATTGCAACTTCACAATGATAATGTGTTTTCTTTAATATACATTTTATATAATATATTTCTTTTAATTTAGTACTATTACCATTATTAATTTCAATTTATTTGATGACATTAAATTCATAGATAAGGGACTATTGGACTTATATTTTAATGGCATTGTAGTCTTCAAAACACGACTCATTAAAATTAATTCTCGGCATAACATCCCGACGTAAGCGACATCTCGACCGAGCCGATGGTCTACCGCGGATTCCATCAAAGGTAACTCAAAGGCGGATTACCAATTATTTCCTCAGGATCATCATTGTCATTGTTCCCCTAATTGATTTAATCAGAATGATCCCAATTGATCCCTCCTTTGTGCCGGAAGCGAAGAGCAGGCACTTACATATGTATCGATTAGAGGAATCACCACCCCTAAATTACGCCCCGATAGGGTTGAACCATTCCTTCAAAATATCCATCATTTTTTGATGTGTAACCTTTTTAGCCTGAAACCCTCCAAAAGTATTGCAAAAGTCAATTCTTTGGACACGGCACTTCAAGGATGCGTTATTTACACAGTTATTCGATTATTTAGCAGCAGTAATTTTAAATTTAATATGAATTCAAAACATTGATGATAATTATTTAACCACTTTTGGTAGCTTGTTGGTGTAGTGGTCATGACGCTCGCCTAGTGATCTGGTGGTCGGTGGATCGAGGCCCATTCCAGGACACCAGCAAGTAGTCCTATTTTTATAGCACAAGCGTTTAAATTATTTTGAAAATAGGTAGAATATTGATGCGACACGTATTCCATATTGACGTCTCTATTTAATAAAAAAGATCTTTCAAAAATTTCTTGAGTAATAAAATATATCTTAAAATAAAACACAAATCACTTTGTTTTCACCACTTTATTAGATAAAACAATCTAAATGTTTCGAGAACAATGTTCTCTTCTTGAGGATTATTAATTTCACAATAATCCTGAAGAAGAGAATATTGTTCTCGAAACATTTAGATTGTTTTATCTAATAAAGTGGTGAAAACAAAGTGATTTGTGTTTTATTTTAATAATAATGTCACCACAAAGTTCAAGCCTTCAGACAGAAGAAAAAATATTCTTCGAACAGTTAAAATATATCTACTCTTCAATTTTAACCAATATTTTTTAATCTGATGAGTGAGGATCGACGTAGACATTATAAATATTAAGAAATGATTAATATTAATTCATTACCTATTCATTTAATAATTAAACGTTAAACAAAGTCATGTACGTTTATACTCTTCTTCTTCTTTCTTGCGCTGTCCCGACTTATTGCCTAGGTAGGCTGTTGGGGTCGGCTCTTCTCGTTCTCAGGCTGTATCTTCTTCGGTTCTGGGTATCGCTTTCATCCAGGCCGTTTCTCTGTAATATTTTGGAGCATTGAGTCATACAGGAGTTCTTTGGTCTTCCTCTGGATGACTGTCGATGTAGCTCCATAGACATTGCCTGCTTCACCGTGCGGTCTGGTGATCTCCGTCTTACGTGCCCATACCATCTCAACTATCGCTCCTCCAGCTTACTGTTTATATCCGTGACACCCAGGCTACCACGAATGCGGGAATTTTTAATCCCATCTTTTAATGTTCTCCTGCCGATCATCAAAGCATTCGCTTTTCTGCTGTTTCGAATTGCCTAGAGTAGGAATTGTACATAGTCCAGCATTCGGAAGCATACATTATCGCGGGTCTAATAATAGTCTGGTATATTTTTCCTTTAAGTTTATGGATCTAAATTTCATCCATCCTACACCTATTCTATGTGTAATAATTATATTTGAAAAGTTTATATATTTGAAACAGATTCGACTTAATGTTACTTGGAACTGTGGTAACTTCACAGTGGCCCTCGTAGTCCAGTGGGTATTGTATTGGCTTCTCATGGCGGAGGTTTCTGGTTCGATTTCTGATGAGGGCATATTGCATCTTTGTGGATGGGTTTTTGTGTTAAAGCGTTAAAAAAAGTAAATTAGATTTAATCAAGTTGTAAATTTTTCAAAATTCACAGTTTTCGTGGCTTATTTTAATAAATTTATTCAATCAATAAAAAGTAAAAATATTTATTTGTAATTAAATTCACGATTAAGCCATTTTCAAGCAGTAGATATATGATTTTAGTAAATCCTTCTCCCATGGGTAATTAGATGATCTCTAATATTTTCAATATGGCGTTAAAAAATTATAATATATATATAATATAAAAAAATATATATATAAAGCGTAGCGCATCAGCCTTAAGGCCTTCCAAAACGAATGCCATAAATCAGGTTCAAGCATTGTTGCACCCCTAATTCGGATTAGCGGCGTTTAGCACGGGAACCTAGTCGTGGGGTGGGTCGGGAAACGGGACCACGTTTAGGGGATGAACCGAGCAGGCTGGCGCGCGGGGGAGGGAAGTGGGTCGCACCCTTGATCCACTAACATCGTAAAGCAGTCGACAATAAAAATATTGTCTCTTATAACAGTATTTAACCTCGTTCTAGTCAGAGCTCCCCGTTTAATGGGAATTGGAGGTTTTTTGTGGAACCCCATTCGTTTCTAGTGTGAGACCTTGGGCTGGGATAATTGGGTCGTTCTCTGTGCCAAGGCTTTCTCGCTCCTCGCTGGAAGTGATGATAGGGATGCGGTGCCAAAAAATCACGTTAAATTCAATTGTATTGAAAAAAATGCTTTATTTATGATTCCAGTTATAAAAATAGACTCAGAATGCTGGCGCCATCTAGAAGAAATCGTTGAAACTAAAACCACCATTTAAATGTATAGCCAATAGACTTAAATTGTTAATAATAAATTGGCGACCCGCGTAATGTAATGACTCTGGTTCGGGGTTCGATTCCGATGTGACTTCATCGAGCCTGGATGTTTTAATCATGTGTTTAGCTGCAGTGATTGGTCGTCATGTCCTGTTCTAGCGATAGCAAATGAAACAAAATAAATTTTAAAAATCTGTTCTTTAGATTTTATTGTACCACCCCATCTCATGATTCCATACTCTTATACGAATTTTTTATCCTTTTCTTTCCGGCCGTATATGTTCATATACAATGGACATTGACTATATTATATGAAATGATAGTATTGTCAACTGCATGTGTACAAGTACCCAACTGTAGAAGAAAGGTTTCAATTTATTCATATTTGTGAACATTATTTTTTTTTTCTATATTTCATCTATTGTACATTCGTTCTTTTGTCTTTTGAACATATCTATCTAAGCAATTAATTCATTTTATGTATTATAGTATTTTGTCCATATTATATAATTATGCAACTCATCTCGGCACAGGCTCATCCTATTGACATGAGTGGCTCATTTCCTTACCTATATATATTTAAGTTCACGAAAAATAAAAAAATAAAAAATTTCTAGAAAGCCAGTATCCCATATCACTTTACAGTAAGCTTAACCATTGCAACAAGTTCTTCAGCTGTGATTTATAGCTCCTTCTTCCAGGGTCAGGATTTACTGAAATCTTTTCTTGTATTGTGAGATGCAAGAAATGTCTCAATACTTGTTTTGAAGTTTTAAGATTGTTTTATGTTACCTTCCTTTGGCGCATTGAGGGTACATTTTTATTGTAACGGAAGTTGAGCACGCATTGTAGCGGAAATGCGAGACCGTGAAATGCGCGCGCATCTATTAAACTATCAAAGATTTATTCACTTGAAATAAGTGTTCCAGTAATATAAAAAGTGTATTCCAGTAAACAGTCAAAGCTGACGAATGATTGGTTATTGAATTGAAAATTTGAAGTGATTATTGAAAGTAATATTCGAAAAATTATTTATTGCAAAAATGACGTATTTGTCATACGACATTTAGGTCGAAAATCGATAAAACGTGAAAGTAGAGACGCACTTGGAATTTTTTTGAAAACGCACACGTGGTCTGCGATCCTGCGGCAATGAATGTCTTCGAATCGACGTGAGACGTCGATTCGAAGACATTTATCTCTTATTTTAACTATCACAAACCAATAATAACATTTGTACCACTTCAAAATCAAATATTAATAATATTATTCATATTTAAATTTGTGGTTAGACATAATTACAGAATGTTAGTAAACTTAGTAAAAACCACTACCAGATTTACGGTCTACCGGTTTCGAGACGTACCCGTCTCTTCGTCAGGACCAACACTACACTACTACATTCAAAACACTATTCACCCCAACCATAGTATTGTCAAAGTATTACCACTATTGTTCACATGCGTGTTAATCTTGTCAGAGATAAGCATGCACTGATTATGTACCATTGAACTACTGAAAAATTCAGGGATCTAACGAGAGAGAGTGAGAGGGGGCGAGGTCTAAAGTGGGTGTTACCACATCTCTTGTGAACGCTACATTGAAAAAAGGGCTATATGGAAAATTAATTTGGTTATTAATTAGAGGTACTCTAATATTCACCGCTCCCCTAATGTAAAATTTTTTAAAATTATTGATAATTAATAAAATATTAATAATTTAACTATATCGGAGTGTTGCGTCTATTATATTTATCATCTCCTTAGACATTGTATTCTTGTGTCAATATACATTTTTAACCAATATGTAAATATAAGGTATCACAATCACGCCAAAGAAGTATAACTTCTTCCTCGTATACATGAGCATACGCTCCCCCAATTTTTTTGATTAAAATACTAATTTATATAATAATTTTTTTTCGAATACATTCACAATTTTTGACTGGAGGCCAATTTGGCATTGCCAACAAAAAGAAAAGATTTAGGCACCAATAGTTTAAGTACAACATTTTGAGAGCCCAAATGAGTGTTGTAGCGTGTAAAACCAACTTTGGCAAACTTCCATGATACGTCGATCCTGTTGTTAAGATTGTATTCAATGCTTCTTTACAAATAGTTCCCGTTCCAGTTCAACACGACCGGATCCCACGGATCACTTAGTTCTCACACTAATATAGGGCGAGTTTCTTTCATGGGTTGTTTCAACATATTGTAACGAGAAGCTAAAAAAAAATTACGCACTGTTCGAACCCTAATGTCACTTTAAACAACACTACAACAACAACACAAACATCGAGAACGGTCTACAGAAATCTACAATTATCTACAACCTTCGCGAAACGTCTACCAACAACTGGACAACCAAGACGATGAGTTTCTCCTAGACACTAGAATAATGTAGAAATTACGAAAATATCGACATGTGTTTAATGATATTTTACAGGTAGGTATATCGTATTTTTAATAACACTGCATTTCAAGAACTTTTTCTATGATTAATTTTGCATTTCATGTTTGCACCACAGAGACAGCAGGTTTTGCATGACCGCTTTAACATTAGTAGTAGTAGTAGTAAAGTAGCTTGTTGGTCTTGTGGTTAGGACTCTTGCCTCATGGTCCAAAGGTCGCGTGTTCAACCTCACTCCAGACCAGTAAGTTAGTCCTATCCGATATAAAATTATTAATATTAATAATATTTAAAGTATCAACTTTGTGGTTAAACCACTTGAAAAATTACCCACGACTGTTCAGCATTTCATCAGCACCTGGAACGAATGGCGGATAAGTTGCCAGCTGTAAGCGCTGGCCGCGAAGCGTGGGGCATGATTTACAGCCGCGCCCTCACTGAATTAAGCCATGTGACGATTTGTTTTCCGAGAGGGGATGCGCCCGTGGCGGCGCGTTTCTCAAACTTTTCACGTCCGCAGCGGGCCGCGTGTTTGCTCGGGAAATTGATACAGCAAAGTTTCGGGTCGTCTGGCCGCACAGCGAACGCTCGCTCGAAACTTTCGCAGACAAATCCCAGACGGGGTAGGAACGATTTGCATCGGAGGTCTCGATTTTGACAGGCTTGTAGAGCACAATATATATATATATATATATATAGATATATATTTTTTTTTAATATTTTTATTATACTCCCTTTCTTTATAAAATATAACAACAATTAAAGACGAATTAAAACATGTAACATAACACTAATCTTACAGTAATTTAATATATTTCCAAAACGTCAGATGTTTTCAGCTTTGATAAGACACTTCATGCTTTAAAGATTAAATTCTATAAACGTTTGTCAGTTAATTTAGATTTTCGAAATTCGTAGTGAAGTACCTATTATGTATACCGACGGAGTAATTCAAATTTAGAAAATATTCCTCGACGTTATCGGGCCGCCGTTGTTAGTAATCAAACTTTGTCAATCCAATTTGAAAAAACCATTAAAATTTTTAAAAATCCGAAATTATACTATAATTATTAAAAAAAAATTAACTAAAATTTGATAGATCTTATTGATCGTCGCCACGAGTCAACTTGCAAAGTTTCAGCTCGATTGGATTACTGGAAAAGGGTTAAAAATTGATCGAAAGTTTTTTCGTCAGATAAACAGACAAGACAAGTAGACAAGCAGACGCTACGAGTTTAAAAAAAGTCGTGTTTCCCTACCCGTCAAGTTTTCTCCACAACAGGCCACAACCACCCACTGGTGGTTTTGGTGGTGGATAGCCCTCGGTCTCACATCGAAAATATGGGAGTTTGGTGGGGGTGGCTCTGCGTGGGTGGGAGTGGGTGACGAAAATGTGCTTTCTAGCTCATTGTTTTGTTATGGGAAGGCCGCAAATGCTTCAGATTGTTTCAAAATAGGCGCGCCGACTGTGTCGGTGAGTCTAGAAGATTCCGGAGAAACCTGCTCTAGAAAGTTGTGGAAGGAGAATGTTGTTGAAGGTTCGCGAAAGTTCTGTGACGATCCAAACAGTGTATTAAAAAATCTACGCGAGCGAAGCCGCGCAGGCACAGCTAGTAATAGATAAATTCTAAAGTGTCCGTGACTAAATAATTTTAGAACAGTACCAGAAAGTCAAAGATAAATATGCTTTTTTATGTGTGCTTGTGTGTATGTCTGACCCCAAATGCATGTAAAAATGCATTGCCATCGACATCAAGTCGACATGTAAAATTTCATCTCGATTGAGTGACGGGAAGCATGTTAATTTTTACTTTCAAGATTTTTCCACAAAAAATTGAAACCGGCGGTAAATATATATAATATTGTCATCACACATTGTGGCTGTGGGGGCAGATGAAAACACTGGAAATATACTAGCGATTATGTAATAAATTATTAATTAATTATTTAATGTACAAAGTCACTTAACGCGAATTAAACTCATCGCTTTTCTTTAATATATTCTATTTCACAAAAAATTACTCGAAAACGAACTCGTTATTATCGCTGGGAAACGCTTTACTTAAGATTCATTAGAATGTTCCATCCAAATTTCGCTTTAAATAGTCGAATTGTATTATTTCGCTTTGTTTATCGCTTCTGTCATCTAACGACTGGCCACCCTGGACATCGCGGCTCGCGGCCACATTCGCACCGAACAAATTGTCAAAACACAACGTCTGTGCGGCGGACTAGATCTGAGCTATTTATATCCAAATGCTGTTTTTTTCTAACATTTTAGATTATTCTAGTATTAAGGAGAAGGCTCTCATCACTTCTCGGTTATTCTAGGCCAGGGGAGTACAGTGAGAACAAGAAGCACGACTTTTTCCCTGGCACATATTTTGAAAAGAAGTCGAAATAGGGGATACCTATATCTCGTAATATTCATATCACAATAATTAACATATTATTCATATTTTAATATTTCATAACATTCTGCGAGAATAATATTGAATTTCGATTTTTTTCCTATTCTAGGCATTTTCCGAATCTTGCAGATCACCTAAATTGCTATAAGCCATGCTCGATCTCTCAAAAGCGTTGTGACATATTAAAAGTGATTCCGTACGAAATCTCTTTTGCCATTTCGTTTCAATACCTTTCAACGTATCAAGGCTCAATTTCCCAAGAAAATTAAAGTAATTTTCAAAGTCTCGCCTTGGATGTGGAGCCTCGGTGGGCCACCAATTAGTTCAAAGGCGACCAACAATTTAGAAAGGCCTGGCGTGAAGTCGGCGTATGTAAATCCAACAGCCACTCGCACACTTTCAGGTGGTGTTGTGAAATATTATTTTGAGGTGGCTTCCTCCCTTCCCTCCCCCCCACCATGTAAGGGTGTAAGGGAGGATCGCCGATTTGTATTTGGGATAAAATTTGAATATGATACCGACGCCCGCGGAAGCAGACGGCGCTGACAATGGAAGACACGACTTCGTTATTGCGTACAAGTTTGTGATAATGCTGTTCCCCGTGAAAACTTGCCAAGTTGTGAATGTGTTGGCGAAGAGGCGTAATCCGCTAAAGTTCAAGGATTTCCATCCCCTCCGATATAATTTATACTCGTTTAAGTGATCTCTAATAACTTCACTAATAATACCTCTTATACATATGTGGAAACTATTTCAAGAATTAATCCGAGGCATTTGAGAGGTGGCTTTGTGAAACATATGAAAGTTTCCGGGGTAGATAGAGTATTTCAATTCAATGTTTATTCAATGTTACAAATGTTTACAATGTTTACAGTGTTTACAAAATTAAATTAAGCTTTTTTCATTGTTGCTGAGTGTCTTGGCAGCAAGTAAACACTGAATTGATTTGACGCCCTGCCTGCTACACTAGTAATTTACTGAATTATAGCAGACAGTGCTCTTCCAGTAGTATAATGTTCAAGAATATTTATTATTTATATAACATTTGTGAATCAATCTTATTGCCAATTAAAATTAAGTAATAGTAATAATTAAATTTTTACAATTTAATAATGGTGTTAATTAATTCTATCATAGTCAAAGGAAAAAATTATCTGAATTGAATATTTAATAAAATAAAATAAAATAAAATAAAACAATTAAAAGTATTTAAAAAGATGATAGTAAATGTTCTTGTAGGATTAGTATATTTCAAATTAAGTTTATACCATGGCTTTTAATAGGTTTTGGGCATGCTTCCTTCCCTTTTCACGCAGCCAGAGTTACACTTTTGAAGAAAAATACGCGAAACTATGGCTACATGTTTTAAGTTATTGAATATTTTTGGTGCTTGGAAGAGGTGAAATCTTTGTGAAAATGTTTTTGTGAATTTTGGAACAAGATAGTCGCAGTTCACCTGTGCCCTTGTTGAGTGAGAGTGAGTTATTTGTTGGTGATCTTGTTTATGTCGGAATAAATATTTTAAGGTGTTAAGTAAATATATTTGATTGATGTCCAGGACGTGACATTTTCTGAAAAGTTCTTCTAAAGGAAAACGAAATGGCTTTTTATGAAGAACTCTCAATACCATTTTCTGGGCTTTGCTTAATGAATCTAATAAAGTACAAGCTGCACCACCCCAACTGACAGTTGCATAATTGTGTTAAATGTATTAAATGTTGAAGTCTTCCGGCGTGTGGAAAAGATTGAGAAGTGCTGCGGACCATCAGAATAAGAAAGCTTAAGAATCTCGGACATATTTGGGAATCACAAGGTTAAGAACGTCAAGATGATTACGGTATCACAATCAAGACAACATATTGTGCGTCTTCAATTATTCTAAAATTGAAGCGATAATTCTTGTCAAAATGGTGCTAAGCCATCGACTCCAGCAGCACACAATAAAAACTAGGCCTAATAATTGGCTGATTGATTCTGCTATCCATATTTTCACATAATTGATAAAATATTGGTTGTTAATTTGGCTAATGGACCCCCACAAACAACTGGAAGTGAGGTAGTTCAAGAGGCTATTCATTTAGGCATTTCTGTCCCACTATCACCGATGCCGTTAATAGTGCGAAGAAAATTTCAAGACGAATCAACTAATATTAATGTCACTAGGAACCAACCTACGAGAATATGTGTAGCGGTACCTCTCCAACCCTGTGCCATGTACCTATCGCCGTGCCGTAGCATCGAGCAGGCCTGTGCTGCGTTAAAACATCTATTCCTTTGTCATACATTTATTTTCCTTGTACATTTTCATTTGCTATCGGGAAGAAATAAACGCAGTGACATCCGATCGCTCTTTTATTCTTTCGCGAACATTCCCTAAATATGTAAAGATATTGACATTATATAAACAAGTAAAGCTATGTTGTTTTGGCATTGTTTTTTTTTCCTTTTTTGTATTTTCATTCTTCGGATATGTAGCAGAGAAATTCCACTAGAAACAAACATAAAATAGACGCCTTTGAAGTGTACTGATATATAAGAATGTCACGCGGAAGGTATCGTACCCTCTGATCTATGGTTTTCGCAGCGTTCAATAATAGAGTGAATCCGCGCGCAGTACGTCGCGTTTTTTATAGGGAACGTCTCTCAAAGAATATTTTCGTATTCAACTGGCTTCCAGATCTTTCGTAAAAATTCTAAAATCATTCGGAAACTCTCGATTTTAGAATTTTTGAAAGGGGCATGAAAGAGAAAGTCTCGTCCGAATTTTTTTTTTGATTTTTGAGTCTTCTTCTTCTTCTTCATCAGCCTTTTCTAAAATATCTTGTTTCTTTTCTTTTTAAAGATGATTTTTAAGGGTGTCTTCTTCTTCTTCTTCATCAGCCTTCGTCTTTCCACTGCTGGATATAGGTCTCTACCTGTTTTTTCCATTCTTCCCTGTTGTTTGCTAATTGTAGCCACTTTTCCCCCCACAGCGACTATATCATCGGCCCATCTCTTTTAAGGTCTTTCGATGCCTCTTTTATTTTCCCAAGGTCTCCATTTCAGAACTCTGGGAGGCCATCTTGTAGTATCCTGTCTTGCAATGCCATTTTAGCTTCGCTACACGATCCATGATATCCACTAGACTAGTTCTTCGCCTAATTTCATCGTTTCTAATTCTACCTCTTAGGCTTACTCTCTCCATGGATCGTTGCGTACATGAGTTTTTCTACACTTTTCTTTATAAGGGTGTACATAGTCTCCACTCCACACGGCATCACTGGCAGTATGCATGAATCAAAGGTTTTTCTTTTTAGGTTAATTAGGATCTCTTTGTTCTCGAAGATATGTTTGAGTTTGCCAAAAGCAGCTCAGATCATTCCAATTCGTCTTGGCAATTTTTTTTTTGATTTTTGAGTATTCAGCACAATTGTCAAGACTATGCAATAGTATAACAGCCTTAAGAGGTAACACACTACATGTAATATTCCACGCCCTGTGCCCGCCAGCAGCGCTGCGAAGTTATAGTTTTTATACGCGTGCTCGTCTCACGACGGGCTTATGAGCGAGCGATGTTATAAATACTCGGCGCAGAAGAGATAGTGCTCTTTGTTAGTTGTTATTAATTAAAAGTTGGCGGGCCGCGGGGAAGGCAGGTGATAGCGTTAATTTACTACCCGCCAAATTATATTAACCAGGGCAACAGGGTGGTGCTAACGTTTCTCACGTTTAATTTTTGATGTGAAACATCTTTCCTCTCGATTTCGTGAAAATGGATGGAAATTTGTAACAGGAAACGAGATGACGGGGATGCGCGCGCTGCTTCATTTGACCAATGAGCGCGCGCGGTGTTATTGCCTGCCCAACATAACTTGGCGTGCGGCAAGATCGGAACTAAAACCCGCCCCGCCCGCACCCGGCGGTAACCCCTCGCCCTGTCATTCAGTACAATTTTGTATTTGCTCGGGAGCTGTGACATCTTGATTACCAATATACACTAAATTATTATGTACAAAACAACCAAAACAGTCCGGGGTGGTGTAAGAACAATAGCCAATGAAGTATTAAAGTTTTGCGAAGCTGAAAAAGCAAATAATGGACCGATATTACCGTCTGACAGTTTGACAGATAGAGCGGCCGCCGCGGAGCGCGCTGTTGCCCGACCAAATTTATATTGAAGGCTCTGACACTGTTCACCGGACATTCAGTACATTTACATTATGTACATATACATAACATTACATCAGTACAGTACCTACATCGTGTATTGTGTAATAAATTTACAACCTGGCGACTTCTGTTTCGCGACAGCGGCGCCCTCCCTCGCACGCCAAGTTAAAGTGGTGGTACTCTAAAATTGGCCATCATTGGGTGCCAACCAATGCCAACTCATTTTCCGAGAGGTTGGTACTGTATTAAGAAATATATAATATAAGCTTGTTTCTTTGAAACTTTGGAGAGATTGATAAAATTAAAGAAAATAAACCTTCTTGTGTTACTCTGTTTATAAAGAAACGACATTAAAAGTTTAATGCGTCAAATATTTATTTGATAACGTTATCACAGCTGTCATGACAACAAAATATACTGTTTTATCGACATCGCAAAAATTCTTTAACGACAACT
This sequence comes from Agrypnia vestita, assembly GCA_016648135.1. NCBI lineage: Eukaryota > Metazoa > Arthropoda > Insecta > Trichoptera > Phryganeidae > Agrypnia > Agrypnia vestita. The sequence continues at coordinate 12,627 of JADDOH010017011.1, read as the reverse complement.
CACAGTGCGGCGAAATTTAATATTGAAGAAATGCACATACATTTTCTTTACTTTACTCATAATTATCTTCTTCCCCTTGTCCTAGTAGGGTCGGGGGTCCAAAGACTCGAAAAGGTGCTTCCATGATCCCCTGTCTTGCGCTGCTTCTGCTCGAGTCAACCAGTCCAGACCCATTCTGTTTTCAAATACATTTTTTTGTTGTCTCTCGACCAACCGGCCGTCTTCCCTTCGGGGTTGCCAAGAGGATTCTTCTTGGTAATCGTTCCTCTGGAATTCTGAGCACATGTCCAAGCCACCTCAGTTGTGATTTTTCTATGTGCAGTAGAGAAGTAGTTCACGAATTAATAAATATATTTGTATATTTACAAATGTATTTACAAAAGAATTTTTGATAATAGATAAGTGCGGCAAAATTTAATATTAAAGAAATGCACATACATTTTCTTTACTTGTATTTACTAATTAATAAATATATATGTACATTAACAAATCTATTTAAAAATAAAACTTTGATAATAAGTGTCTGAAAATCATTGATACAAAATGCAAGTAAATATTTGCGTATTTAGCTTTTTAAATTTTGAGGTTAATTTCTGTTGTTGCTCAATTGATATTTTTAATTGTGAGATGTTAAATATTGCACATCATATGCGACTACTGTAAGGCTAGCTCATTTTTTCTATTTACGAAATGAAAAAAAAATTTTTTTTTATTTATTTCAATGTTTCTTTAGTTCCGTATTCTTCACTGCAAATTTTCTATGTGTTTGTGATGACGTCACGTTTTGTTTCTAATTCAACGACCCGCCGGAAGAAATTTGTTCTTGCAAGTGACGTTCAAAAAAGGCAACATTGTGGAGCATGGGACTTGATATAAACAACGTAAACCTTTGCAGAGTTCTGCCAAAACTGGGAAGTAAGACTATAAGCGCCATGAGTACCTTCTCCAACTGTGTAATATTTTTTTTGACCCTTTTCCCGTGATCCAATCGAGCTGAAACTTGGCAAGTAGACTCGTGGCGACGATCAAGAAGATCTATTAAATTTTCGTAAAAAAAAATTAATAATTATTGTATAATTTAGGATTTTTAGAAATTTTATTGGTTTTTCAAATTGGAATCATGAGAAAAGTTTCATTACGGCGGCCCGATAACGTCGCGGAATATTTTCTAAATTTGTATTACTCCATCGGTATGCATAATAGGTACTTCACTACGAATGTCGAAAATCTAAATTGACTGACAAATGTTTTTAGAATTTAATCTTCAAAGCATGAAATGTCTTATCAAAGCTCAAAACATCTGACATTTAAGAAATATATTAAATAACTGTAAGTTTAGTTATGTTATATGTTTAAATTTGTCTTTAATTGTCGTTATATTTTACAAAGAAAGGGAGTGTAATAAAAACTTGGTTTTTATGGGTTACTTTTTATATTGAATTGATTCCATATTATAACAATTTTACAGACATTATACTCCCCGTAATATGAGCCAAAGCTCGAGCTTATGGGGGGAGTATTTACAAGCTAAATTAAAGTACCAAAGAAGAACTAAAGAATAAAAGTATAAAAATAATTAAAGTATAAAGTATAAAAGAAGAACTAAAGAATTAAAGTATACAATAGACACGTGGGCAATGTTACAATTCATCGTTGTCGAAAATCAAGGATTTGGCTTCTTTCTTAAACTGTTCGTATTTTGGAATGTTCCTTTCTTGAAATTTGTTTTGCGACAACAATGTATTTACCATTTAACTACCAAGAATGTATAACGATGTTGTGCCACGTTATAACAATAGCAGAGATCCGTGATATAAAACAAAACATTATAAAGCCAAGTAACTTGTTGTAGCTTGTTGGTGTAGTTGTCATGACGCTCGCCTAGTGATCTGGTGATCTGTGGTTCAAGCCCCATTCCAGGAAATAGCACAAGCTTTTGACTTAGTTTGAGAATACTAAAAATATTGATGCGACACGTATTCCGTGTTCGCATCTCCATTTAAAAAAAAAACTAAAAATGACATAATTAACAAAAAAAAACCGAAATAAACCATAAACACTAAATAACGAGACAGATGTATCATATACAGAAGCAATCGCATAGATTTGATCACTTATTTCGTTTGAAAATTGCACCAACGCGTTATGGGGTACACCTATTCGTTATATCCATTCTGTATTTTAGGATATGAAATAATGCATAATCTTGATTACGCAAATAGGTTTTTGGTACGCATAGGCCCTAATTATTTAAAAAAATCGAAGAGTCAACCATTTTTCTTACGATTTTAACCCCCTAGGCCTTCCAGTCTTCGCAACTCGAGGTAATGGTGTAGTAATTTCTACTATTCTGAGCATACATAAATAATGAAATCTGCTTTTAAATCTATTCAATTATGTCAAAGTGTTTGTGTATTATGTGTATGTGTGTGTGTTATGGTAAGGGCTAAAGGCAGGATGCTTCTATAAAATACATTCTTCTTCCTCTTCCTTGCACTGTCCCGACTCATTGCCTAGGTAGGCTGTTGGGGTCGGCTCTTCTCATTCTCAGGCTGTATCTTCTTCGGTTCTGGGTGTCGCTTTCATCCAGGCCGTTTCTCTGTAATATTGTGGAGCATTGGGTCATCAAGGAGTTCTTTGGTCTTCCTCTGGATGCCTGTCGATGAAGCTCCATAGACACTGCCTGCTTCACAGTGTGGTCTGGTGGTCTCCGTCTTATGTGCCCATACTAATAATAGTGTCATCATAATATTGATATTGTTTTCATTAACTCTTAAAAGACTGTGCTAAAAAGTACCAACGGGAACGGTGGTGTGACATAGCGTTACCTGATTAAAAATCAGCATAGTTTTTAAAATGTGATAAAATATACATATTTACGATACAGATAAGACTTTTTAAAGGTCCCTTTATATAATTTTGTAAGGTTAACATACATATTTGCATTATTTCACTAAATTATCATAAAATCACGGCATATTGAATTTACGTGCGCTTCCGCTGACGTATCATAAGCTGATATTATGAATTCAATGACGCGGTCGCCAGGTCGCGTCAGTCGCCTGCACTCCGTCTTTGTCTAATACGTGTTACGCGACTCTACTGTACTCTTTTTCGCATTCACCGAAACCCAAGCAACCGCCATCTCTGTCCTACATGAAATGTGTGGTATTGTTGTGCTCTTTCTTGTTCGATTTAACTGCGATGTGCAATAATCTGCTCTCTTTTACACACTTGCCGAAAATATGACAGTAATGAATAAATATTTTTTAATTAAAAATCCGTACATTCGTAACAGTTTAATTTAGTCATTTTGGTGTGAAAATGTTTACTCGATGATTACAAAAAATGAGACGTTTTAGTTTTTGTAAATAAGGTAGATATTTTATATTTTCTATGACAGGTAGACCTACGTTACATCACCGATACACAGGAGTTAATGATGACATAATCAGATGTTTTCCTCATTATTGAGGAGCATGTTGAGAGATCGTCGCCTGCTGAAATGTTTAACGACATCTTCCCACAGCTGTACCGAAATAGCGTTGTAATAAATTAAGAATTAACCTTCAGCGCCACATTTCAAAGGCGTCAAGGTTTACCTCTCTTATCCCCTTAACGTCCATATTTCCACTCTGTACAGCTGCACACTAGGTTATACAAATTTGCGAGCACCCTGTGGTAGCGGAAGAAAAAAAGCAAAATTAGTGCAAAAGTTTCTTCCTAATTAATGTTGGTAATATTTTTCCTTTCTTCAACAAATTGTTTTAAAAAATTGCGCAGCTTCTTGGGAGAAATGGAGAGGGAAAGAGAAGAGAGGTTGAAACAAAGTTCCCGACAAGCGTTGTTTAAAATTCGCAGAACTTGCAGTAATAGAGGAAAATTTGTATGGCTAGGAGGATGATGCAAGAAGTTGAGGGTTGTCTGTCGGTAAAGTTAACATTCCTCTTTAGCGGTTTGAAGGGTTGTAAGTGTTAGCGTGTGTTCTGAGAAGAAAATGTCCGCCCGTCCAAAGACATGTCGTGCGTGTCGACACGTGACGTGTATTGTGTGAAGCGCGTGTAGCAGAGGCAGTATAAGTAGAAGGATATAGAGTGTAATTTATACTCACGATTAACAGTGAAAATTTATTGACACAAATTTTCAGAGGTGTTGTAGAGTACAGAAAATATTGCTTGCTGTTAACGCGAAAGAGTGTTAAACTTGCTGGGGCCTAGTTAGTCGCATCAGGCCTCTGATTGGGGGATGCCGACTCGATGGGTACGACTAGAGACGCAGCGGCTCTCAACCACCACACCGGCGTCAAAAGTCCGTCCAATTGGGCGCCATTCATCTCTTAACATCGCTTTTGAGCACTCTCCTGCCTGCCTTGAAATAATCCGCCTATTTCTGTCTTGGTTTTCTCCTCGGTCTCAATCCAGGTGGCCTGTATATAAGGGCATACAATTCTCTCGTTACATAAACCGTCGACTGTACCAACTGGCTGGCTTTCACTTTCCTCAGGGTAACCGGAGCAACATACATGACACACTGTATACAAACTTTCATATTCTTATGAAATCAAGAAATATTATTTATGTCTCTTAGAGACGAAGCTATCATATATGGGGAAGTATGTATGGAAGTCTGTTAGGTATTGTAACGAGATGCTAAAAGGAATTTAAGCACAATATTACTTGTCACAAAACTATCGAAGAAATGAGAGCGGCCTAGGGTGATCTACGGCCTGAAACATTCGAGAAATACATAAAAAAGCCTAGAAGCCGCAAGACCTAAATACTAGAATAATGCAGAGTACGAAACTATCAGCATTTTCAAATGTAATTAAAGGGCCGGCCGCGGCATGGGAGTTGTTGTTGGAGTGGCGTTTGACAGGCAAAAACAGAGCGAAGTCGGCTGCAAGCCTAGAGGCCAGGGTGGCCAGCCGTATGATAATTCAAGAAATAAATGAGCGAATTATCAAAGTATTTACCGAGAAAGGCGAAATAAATAGGAGCGATTACTGCAGGTGAAAATCGGAAGGAATGTTATAGTGAGTGTTAAATAAAGTGTATTCAGCGATAGTAAAGCGTTTATTTACGAGTGATATACTGCGAAGTAGTGCAATTTCAGGAAAAGCGTTAAGTTTAATAGACTGTTAAGTAACTTTGTAATTTAAATTGTTAATTAATCAGTAATTAATAAATCGCTAATAAATTTCCAGCGTTTTCAATCATTTCTCCTGCAGCTGCGACAAGTAACAATGTATATAGGGCTTACGAACTTTCGTATGGCTGCCCTTTTTATAAGAATATTGGCTTTTCGATCATTCAGACATCACTAGCGTGCTTCCGTCACTTTTCGACTGTTCTAGAACGTTGTAGCTGATTCCAGAGCGTTGTAGTATGTCCGAGAATGTCATAGAATTAATGAAAAATTTTGATCGTGTTGTTGTTCTTGCCAGACTCTGACAGTGCACAATTATTTCTATTACAGAGATTCTGTAAATAAATACACTAAATGGGAAGAATTATACACGTTGAGACATTAGAGACAAAAAGTCACAACGACTTAAATAAAGGCTGTCGGAGGCGTTGTGAGACATAACAGTTCACTAATGATCGTAATTGGAGAAGACGGAGTAGGTGGGAGACAGAAGTAATAGTGAACAAAAAGTACGTGCGATGATGTGAAGAATTGTCAGCTGCGACGATTTTCATTTATTAACTTAATTAAGTTTGCCGAGTTATTAATTACAACTGATTATGAGCTCCTCTTGAAACTACAATAGTGAGAAAAAAAACTTTTTTCAATTGCCTCTTCAAACTTTATGAAGTCATACATAAGAAAAGGAGCTTTTCTCCTGAAACATGTGGATATACCTAATAAAAATTATGAGAGGTAAAATCAAGGTGTTAATTTTTTCAATTGATTCAGCAACATTGTAAATTGATATTTTTAAAATATTGATTGTATTATTTGTATGTATCTAATTATATTATTTGATTAATTACACCTACATGTTCCGGAAAACCTTTTCATCGTCAGATGATACCCTGACGATGGAAAGGTTTTTACAAAACATGTAGGTGTAATTAATCAAATAATATAATAGATACATACAAATAATACAACCAATATTTTGAGAAAATAATCCACTGTGTGTATTAAATAGCTCGATTTAGTGTAATTTAAAATCGTCATGTCGCACCTTACTGTTACTGCTATTGCCATATCAATCAATAATATTAAATAACTACCTATAATCCGTCAAAAATGACAAACATTTATTATATATTATGGCTGCCAGTTACGGCCGTGAGAACAGCGCTATCTAGAGTAATGTAGCGTCTTGATAACGTTAGTGATGGACATTATTAAATAGAAAATAATGTTTTTTTGCATTTTATACCTCATAATTTTTCCGGCCTTCTGGTATCGTTAGTGACGGACATTGTTACGTAGAGAAATATAATTTTTTGTGCCTAATTTAATCATTATTTGTGCCATCTGGTGACGTTTGAGTAAATGGAGTAATTTAAAAGCGTAAAGCCAATGTTTTCATTTTATTTAATAACAATTTTGAAATCATACTTATTTTGAAAACGGACGGAGGGCATCATTGGAGACCTCCTTCTCCTAATGTCGTGTCAGTTCCCCCAACTTGACTATCAATTGAGAGTACATCTCCCAGTATTGGCGATATGACATTTTTATCTACGAGGGCTGAATTTCTGAATCATGGACACACCCCGAATATAGCATAATTTATAAAAAATACTAACTAACTAACTTACCATCACGCCGTTTCCCCGTGGGGATAGGTAGAGAAAATAGAGTGCCACACTTTTCTGTCCTGACATACAACATTCGCCTCATCCACGTTCATACATCTTCGCATGCAAGCTCGCCGGTTGTTGAGGCTTCTAAAGGGACCATCTTCCAGTATCTGGTTAATCTGGTCACGCCACGTCTTCCGCGGTCGTCCTATCTTTCTGGCGCCATCAACACTTGCATTATATATCTTTCTTGCCATTCATTCCTCATTCATTCGCTCAATAAACCCAAACCATCTGAGCGACCCTTTTTTAATTCTATTAATTATGCTAAGATCAGCTTTACATTCGTTCCTAATATCTGCAAAAATAACAATAAAAAATATATAAATAAACAGAAAAAGGGTACTAGGTAATTCCAAAAAATTAAGTTATTAGTGCACTAAATTTTAAAATAAAAAGGTACGTGAAATTGATATATAACGATATCAAATTTTGGACAAACCTGGGAAGTTACGCTGGTTAGTAATAATAATATTTAATATAAAGAGTAGTAGAGTACGTATTGAAAGGAAAATTTTGAGGCGTATCTTTGGACCGGTTCTAGAAAATGGACTTTGGCGCAGACGTTACAACAATGAGCTCTATACTCTATTTAAGGAGCCAAACGTCACAAAATTTATAAAACTGGGAAGACTTCGGTGGCTGGGTCGTGTGGAGAGAATGTCCGAGCATCAAGCACCAAAGTCCCTGCTGAACTCAAGGCCAATAGGGCGAAGGAGCTTAGGAAGGCCAAAACTAAGACGGAGTGACAACATCCTCAAAGATATCTCTGCCTTAGAGCTTCGAAACTGGAGAGAGCTGGCACTGGACCGAGTGGAGGAAAATTATTGAGGAGGCCAAGACCCACCAAGCGTTATAGTGCCAAGAATGATGATGATGATGATAAAGAGTACGTCTCTTGACCAATAATACGTAGGTAGATATTGCATAAATTCTACAGCATAATGAATAATATTAAAAAAATACAGATTTCATTTCGGAGAGCCCGAGCCCTCAAGATTTATTTTTCTTCACGCGGGGTTAAAAATAGCGCAAGACGTCATTTCCCTCTGATTAAAGTTTTTATCCATATTATGAAGGAAAAATCTAGATTGCTTTTAGCCGTACTTACTGCAAATAAGATTATTTAATATTCCCGAGCGATTTCAAGCAGTCGGCCAAACAAAAAAATATTTTTAATAAATGTAGTAGAAAATATATTTTCTACTTTAATCAAATTTTATTTAAAAACATTTCATCTACGTTAGCCTGTGTCTGTAAACTAGTGGATGTGTCAGACCTCCCTCAAAGACTGCTTTTCTCATGCATACACCAAAAATGCAAAAAAAAAACATACACAAATACCGCCGTACTCACATTACCTATTACAACTCTGATCTTGCATAGTTAAGGCATTTTTTAGGACTCTGATAAAAACTTGTTTTAAATTTTCTTGCAGCGCCATCACCTACACCAGGTGTGGCGAATCTTGGGCACGCGTGCCAGAGGTGGCACGTTTGAGAATTTGGAAGGCACGCGAACGATTTCCAAATTCAAAGATATTTTTTTTAATTTTTAAATAATTGAATTTGGAAATAATTGAAAGCGATCGATTAACGAACATAATTAATAAAATGGCACAGCCACATTAGCGAGTTGGTCAAAAGAATAAGGAAATGCATATATATGTTCATAAGATTACGTAACACACTAACCATAGATAATTTAAAAATGGTTTATTACGCTTCTGTCCATGCTCTACTCCAATATGGAATCATTGGATGGGGAGGGGCGTATAATAACATCATAAACACAGTGAAAGTAATCCAAAGATCAATTATAAAAGTAATATTAAAAAAAAGAAAAACCTTCTCTACACAATTACTTTTCTCTAAATTCCAAGTTCCAAAATTAGAGAATGTTTAAAAAAAAAACGTCAATTATACAACTAATTAAAGAAAACATAACTGCTAAATTTGAAAAAAACACATCATTAAGATTCAAAAATAATTTTAAAATCCCAAAATATAATACCAAACTCTGTCAACAAAACTACATATACTTGGGCATAAAAAACTTCAACCTAAAGATATTAAGAAAATCGATGACTTACAACAATTAAAGAAAAAAATAAACCAACACTTTAGATCGATACAATTTGACAATGCATAACAAGACATATAGCTAAGGAACAAATAAGCCAAATCCAAAATAAACTAATAAAGTGTAAGCCCCTCACCAAGCACATGAGCAAGTCTCATTTTTGGAGAGGCAAAGCAATAAAATAAAATGTATCTAAGTAGATTGTAATAGACAAATGTATTATGATTTAAATGTAGTTTTAATATTAAATAAAAAAAAATAAAAAAAATATCCAGAAGAAGAAATAATGAGACATTGGAACGCCGTTCGAGAAATCTTTAGCGATTTAAAGGAACTAGCGACAGCAGTATTATCAATTTTCTCTTCTACATTACTTGGGAGTCATTATTTTCAGAAATGAATTTCATAAAATATAATTCAAGAAAAACGATGATCAATGAATCCATTGGTCGTGTGTATTACTAAAAGTGACGAAATATGAACCAGATATTAAGAATTTGTCATCGAATGTACAACAGAAAAAATCTCATTGATAAATAACTAATGTGTATTTTTATTGACTACGACGTTATTTTTAAGAAACTTTTTTTAGTTTTTTTTTATTTTAATAAAAAAATAGAGATGCGAACATCACACACATCAATATTCTTACTATTTTCAAACTAAGCTAAACGCTTGTGCTATGAAAATAGGACTAACTTGCCAGTCTGGTATGAGGTTCGAACCCGCAATCTTTGGATCACGAGGCGAGTGTCCTAACCACAGGACCAACAAGCTACTCGAAGAACTACAAGAACTACTACAAGAAACTATATTGTAATTTTTATGCTTGTAAATAAAATTCAGAAAAAACATTTTTTCTATTTTGTTAAACTTTTTTACTGCTTGGGCACGCCATATCGAGAAATAATATTTGAGGATTTTTGGCACGCAGACCCAAAAAACCATACCTGACCTACACGAGCTCGGCGATCATATTATTCAAGATCATGACAACTCATAATATCTTTTTCCATCATTCCGTCTTTGGCTGTTCGATCGATTAGAAGCATTTAATCTTATAACTTCACTTCCATCAATCCATAATAAGTTCCGTGCAATAGATCGTAAGTTCTTCTTCTTCTTATAGTGACATCTCCTATTGGAGCTTGGTGATCATATTGACGATCGTGACTCTATTCACCGCCGCATGGAACAACTCGATTTGGTACCAATCCCTCAACTTATGCAGCCATGAGAAGTGGCGTCTTTGGCGTCTCTGGCGTTTCCTCTGGATGATGAGTTAGATAAGACTATACTTTGGTCATCTCATAATATGAAATGTTCAGTATGCTTCTATAGACACACATCTTAAAGGCCTTGACTTTACAGATAAACAGTTTGGTAAGTAAGCAATTGGTTTAGTGTTCATGCCTCCACTTCATACAAGAGAATGGCGAAAATATATCATCCTACCACATCCATTTTTAGTTGCAGTCTTGGGACGCGGTTAGAGAATAAAGATCTAATTCTGAGAATCGCACTTCTTGCCATCTCTATTCGAGCTCTTACTTCTAGAGACGGATCCCATTTCTCGTTCACGCCTGTGCTCTAGTACTTTCACATGTTATTTTGGTGATTGCCACTCCAACACTCAAAAGACGGGACGTATTTATTAACGCCCGTGTAATTACTTTATTAATTTAGATTTCCGACTTCTGCAATTTTAAACGAAGCTTTTGGAAAGTAGTCATTCATTGAGGGGAACGTGGAATATGTATAAGGGATTCATTAATAAATGTTGTTAAAAACCCAAGATAGGAGGCACCATTTGCATCCTGTGTTTTTTTTTGCCTACATACACGATTGTGCAATATCACTTTTCAACACCCAACAGTTGTGCAGTAATGGCATATAAACCTTTTTTAATTGAAATACGTACATCAAAATTTAATTACACATAAATAGATTGTATGTAATGTTGGCCCTCAATTTCTTATAAAAGATCCTTTTATTTGATATCGCGAAACGATATCAGTCATTGAAATGTGGAGTTTTATTTAAAATATAACTTACAAGTTATTACATTTTATGTTATTATAGTTTATTAAAACTATAATTGCATACACTTTATTCGCTGTGCCTCTCCATAAAGAGACCAACTCGTGTGCTGGGAGAGGGACTTTTACGTGATTACTTATTTTGTATACATGTGTTTACAAAATTATTTAATTTTTAATTGAGTTTTTGTAGTGTTCATTTAATTTTTTTTTTTTTAATTAAGGATAAATTATAGACACACACAGAGACGAAGACGAAGAATATGAGAAAAGTGGATGGAAGTCTCGTATACGATGGCTCAGGGCTTACAACCTGTACGAGCTGGCTTAAGTGATCACTCTACACAACAAATATATAGAACATTAAAAAATTTAATGTGTGAATGTTCTTGCAGTAGAATTGATGAATGTTGCATTGTGTGGAGTGATCACTTAAGCCAGCTCATACAGGTTGTCAGCCCTGAGCCTCGTAGCCATCGTAAAAGAGACTTCCATCCACTTTTCTCAGATATAAATAGCGTCGTCTCTGTGAGACTTTTATGATTTATCCTAAATTAATTAATTACCCCTCTGGGGACCAAATCTGCTGATCAAATGTAGCTGTGTTCTTAGAACATACTTTTATATAAAAATATTAATATTTTTTATTTGTTTGATCTCAATTATCTTCTTAATATCTGTAGGGAGGCTATTGATTTTATTTATTCCTTAATATATATAATTTTTTTGATATTGTGTGGTGTTACATTTTGGTGTTTGAAAATTATATAAAGATCTTAAAGATGTGTTTGTTTCAAATTTTGTATGAATATTTTCTTTAATTATTTGTATAATTGAATTTTATCAAATATTTGTAATTTCGGTTGTTTTGTCTAAAATAAAATTTAATAATGTATTAGGTAAAATAAGTATTGATATTATTTTTTAAATTAGTGGATATCAGTTTGTTTCACACAAGTGTACTAATTTCTACATCTAAGGAGTTTAAATCTCAGATTAAAGCAATCATATTTGTCACAATGATAGAAATATTAACATTTGCATTTCTCGTCACTCTTTACTAATCGCCCAACAAACTAACTAACTAACTAACTAACCATCACGCCGTTTCCCTGCAGGGGTAGGCAGAGAGGATTGAACGCCACACTCTTCTATCCTGGCACACCACTTTTGCCTCGGCCACATTCATACATCTTCTCATACACGTTCTACGGTTGTTGCGGCTTTTAACAGGGCCATCCTCAAATACTTGAAGTACCTGATCGTGCCAGGTCTTTCGCGGACGCCCTCTATTCCTGTTGCCTTCAACATTCGCCTCATATATTTTCTTAACCATCCTTTCCTCGTTCATACGTTCCACATGACCAAACCATCTCAGCACTCCTTTCTTTATTCTGTCTACCACACTACAGCCAGCATTGCATTCACGTCTAATTTGTTCATTCCTCACTCTATCGAATGTTGTTATTTTCAGAATACGGCCGAATAGAGTAGCTTGTTGGTCTTGTGGTTAGGACACTCGCCTCGTGATCCGAAGGTTGCGGGTTCGAATCTCAGCCCAGACTAGCAAGTTAGTCCTATTTTCATAGTACAAGCGTTTAGCTTAGTTTGAAAATAGTAAGAATATTGATGTGACACGTATTCCGTGTTCGCATCTCTATTTATATATAAAAAAAAAAAAAAAAATA
>JADDOH010017010.1:0-27985 GCA_016648135.1 Agrypnia vestita | reverse complement strand
AAGTTTATTGTAGCGTCACGTGGCGTGTTGTATATGTGCGCGATTCTCATAATGTGTCGACACGTCACGTCGCGTCGCGTTTTAGTAGTGTGTCTCAACCTTAAACCTTCAAACGACGACATAATTACATAATTTTTTCGTAGCCGCGATGTTTTGTGCTTAAGGCCGGCAGCCACACTGCGCGGTTGTTGTGCGTACTTTTCTGTCGCGTCAAATCGGCAAAGCAAATTAATGGACCGATCATCCGCGTAGTGTCTTTGGTAAACGCATTTTGCATGGAAAAAAATGGCCGGCCATTCACACATTTTCCGTGAACTTCATTAGATAATATGTGTGCACGGTTACGTGTTAATTGGTACTAAAATATAATCATCACGGCTTCTTCTAATTATGATTACAGTCTTGGCACAACAGTGTTGGTCGCGCAGCAGCCAAATCTGACCGGCGCCGTCTGTTAGATCTGCAGCATTCCTCATGAAGTGAGACTTTGCCAGATCTGTTCATACAATGGGTGTTTTTTTTAGAGGTGTAAAACTTTTATGCCGTTAATGTTAGGTGATATTATTACACATTTTATTTTACTGTATCATAATTTATAGATTGTTATTTGTGGTTATTTTTTTTTATTGTGATTTCTTTTGTGATGATTTTATTGTGATGAATAGGGTCGCTCAGGTGGTTTGGGCATGTTGAGCGAATGAATGAGGAAAGAATTATTAAATTTTTTAAACTAAAATTTGTTAGATCATTTTTATCGTCGCCACGAGTCTGCCTGCAAAATTTCAGCTCGATTGGGTCACGGGAAAAGGGTTAAAAATCGATCCAAAGTTTTTTCGGCAGACAAGCCGACAAGCAGACAAGCAGACGCTACGAGTTAAAAGAAAGGAAGTAAAAAAGAATTTTAATATAAAAAACAACGAAAAGTGTGAGAAATCCACAATGAAGTTATTTTCATTGTTTTTGTCTGTTGAAGAAATTGTGCCAACAAGATAATAATTTGTACAAAAAATACCCCAGTGTTTTCGTCGTAAATTGTGTTTGTTTTAATTATTATAAAACTCTTTATTTTTAAAATGTATTTTTCAAGAGGTCCAATTACCGACGATGTACACCTAGGACACAAGATAAAAATGAATAAAGAGAACCAAACAGCAGAATTGCCAAGACGAATAGGAATGAGCTGGGCTGCTTTTGGCAAACTCAAACATATCTTCGAGAACAAAGGGTTCCCAATTAGCCTAAAAAGAAAAGCCTTTGAATCGTGCATACTGCCAGTGATGACGTATGGATTGGAGACTATGGCCCTTACAAAGAAAAGTGTAGAAAAGCTCAAATGCACGCAACGATCCATGGAGAGATCCATGCTTGGAGTAAGCCTAAGAGATAGAATTAGAAACGACAAAATTAGGCGCAGAACTAGAGTAGTGGATATCATGGATCGTGTAGCGAAGCTAAAATGGCAATGGGCAGGACACATTGCAAGACAGGATACTACAAGATGGCCTCCCAGAGTTCTGAAATGGAGACCTTGGGAAAATAAGAGGCAAGCTCAAAAGATGATATTGTCGCTGTGGGGGGAAAGAAATGGCTACAATTAGCCAACAACAGAGAGGAATGGAAAAATGAGGAAGAGGCCCATATCCAGCAGTGGAAAGACGAAGGCTGATGAAGAAGAAGAATTACCGACGCGAAAAGTACCACGAAAACCTCTGCTCGAGTAAACATTGTATTGTGACATTTTACGAGATCAATCCCGACCCGAAAAATCGGACGGGATTATCGGGATTGATCAACATTTTTTATGTTTTGTATATTTAATTGTGCATGTCTAAAGCGCTTTCAGTAAGTACTCAAAAATTATGTTCATGTCACATTCAAATAATGAAAATTGCTTCGAATAATATTTGCTGTATTTTATCAATCTAACATAGTAATAAAAACTACTACTAACTCTAGTACATTGACTAATTGATGCTTGGAAAAACGCCTGCAAACACTTTAATGCAATGAACATTTTATTAAAATTTCTGATATAAAAATGCAAGGCGTTGTCTTTAATTGCAATTCAGCTCTATAAACAAAAAAACCCAGAAGCATTCGGGATCCCGATCCCCAGGAATCCCGCGAAATTGAAAATTCTAATCTCGAGGTATCCCGAAAGGGCAATCCCGACTCGGGACTGCATTCCCTAATTGTGACCTCATCAGGAATCGAACCCGGAGACCGTGTCATGCCCCTAGGCTAGGTATTAAAAAAGCTGTGATTTTTTTTATCGGATCAAGTGTCGCTGGAGCAGAAATAGTCTTGTTATGACTTGCGTAATAAAAAACGCCCTGGGCCACCTCGGAGCGTTGGTCCGCCTGGAGAAATTGTTACCGGACGGAGATGTTTTTTTTGTAAAATGCCGAGAATTACGAGTAAATCAAAACATGAAGCCATTACTATTCGGGTAAAGCCAGCGATCATATTAATACTGCGGGGCCAGAATTTGTACGTGGCGTCAAAACGCAAAAAACTAACCCATAATAACCAAGTTTTTATTATACTCCCTTTCTCATTTACTAGTGGAAACAGGTTTGGCGTTTTGGGCTCGAGTCGGGTGACGCTACAAAAGCGAGTAATAAAATTTTTCGAAAAATCCAAAATTATACTATTATTTTTTTTTTATCGTCGCCAAGAGTCTGTCTGCAAAGTTTCGGTTCGATTGGATGACGGGAAAGGGGTTAAATTCGATCCAAAGTTTTTTCGACAGGCAAGCAATCAATCAATCAGACGCCAGGAGTAAAAAGGGAGATTAGTGTTTTTTCAACAATGGCGGCGTCGGCCTCGTCAGGATATAGACGTTCCAGCGGCATTTTCCTCGTCCCGCTACACACCCGCGAAATGTTGTCAGACCGGCACTCAGGAACGTGGCAACATCCATTTTTTTAAACTAACTTACTGAGCATTCAAAAGACCGTACACTGGGAGAAAATAACGCCACTCTTTTGTCCAATACACCTCTGTCGCCTCTAACATAACCATCTCACATTTAATTTATCCAATATTCTGAATTCTGAATATTATTTACAATTTATTTAATCATGAAGACATTCTTTATATAAAAGTGTATCGTGTATTATGTAAAAGCTTGCTAATCAAGAACTCATTCCTAAATTTTGTTTATTAAGCATTATTATATGTTATATATTATAATATATGTTATATATTATATCACCAGGGGACAAACAGCGCAGCATTCCTAGTGGCATGTCGCATCAACATCTACGCTCATGTTTCGGGGACAATGACGCGGTCATTTGACGTGTACACACCGGGACTCACATATCACTTGTCGCGGAAATGTCGCCCGATGAGGTTATGATGATTAGTGCTGCGCATCTATTTATTATAACGAGTTTATCGAAACGTAACGAGTTTACCGAAACGTAAAAGGTGGTGGGTGCGAAATTATTTACTGCAAAGAGAAAGAAGGATGGATATTCTATACGATCTTCGAATGTCTGACAGAATCTTTTGTCAATTTCACTCGAATGGCGACAATTGTTTTGAAAAATTATTATAAATAATCGAGGCTTCCATAGCCAAGCAAGATACAATATTACGGAACGCTGTTGGCCCTCACATCAGACTTGCAATTACAGCTCAATTAGTGCTCGATCAGTTGGATAACAATCTTGTTTACCCACACTAATGTCGTGTGTCGTGTTGAGTGGTTTAGCATGCGCGGCGCGATGTCCCCGTGAGCTCGCTCGGGTACCGTGCGCATGGCAACGTTGCCGCGGCACGTAGAAATGCCGCGCTATGTTGTGCGCGACGTCGCGGAACAGTGCGCGACGTTGCAACGTCGCGTAGACTCTATGCCGCGCGTGATATTGAGGAACAATTTGTCCCCTAGTGAATACATGGCATTAATTTTCTTACTTACTTACTTATTTACCATCACGCCGTTTCTAACGGACCCATCTTCCAATATCTAACCACACACTGATCGTTCCAAGTCTTCCGCGGTCGTCTTCTTTTTCTGGCACGAACTTTCAATGTCTTTAATCTCCACCTTCTCCGGAAAGGTTATTACGTATTCGGTGGTAAATCTTGAGCCAGGCTTTATTTTTGAAGACCCGCAACTTGGCTTCCTGAACCAAGCGTGGTCAATATGGAATAACAGAGTTGTATACACAAAGTTTTTAGTTTCCGGGGCAACAACCTTGTTTGTGGGAATTTCTGAAGAATGGCGTAGCGAGCGTTTTCTTATTTTATTCTGCTATTGATTTCTCGGATAACATCTTTCTTCGACAAATTCAAAAGCTCGGTCTCGTCACCGTTAGTGGCTGACGGTGAGTTGTTTTTTTTTCTTTTCTTTATGTGCCGTCTTCTATTAACGGAATCGCTTTCAGAGATCACGCAGCCGAGATAACCTCTTGCCTTTTGTCTGTTATTTTTTCCTTTTATCTTCCCCTGCATAATAAGATTTAAGAAATTCCTTTATTCATTGTGCAGATTGTGTATGCAGTTTCCTTCTTTGATAGTTCTTATTCGTTCTTTTGACTTATTCATGGGTCTAAGTACCTTGTATTTAGCATATGTCGACAGAGCAACATCTCAAAAGCCTCCATGCTTTAAATGGCGGCTTCTTTCAACCTCCAAACCGCGACATCGCAGGGCACTAGAGCCCCCAATCCGAATATTCGAACCTCGAATATATTCGCCTGTTTTTAAGTATTCTTTATTCGCATACTTTAAAAAGTATTCGTAAAGTATATGCTCATATTTATATTATAAGATTTTTAGTATTTTTCCAAACGAAACAAAGGTTTAGGAACCCTGAAAGTCATTTGCAAGCAATGAAAGTCATTTCAGGTATACCGCTAGGCGCTATATAATGAAGTCGGGCGTCTTTTGCATTTGCCTTTTTTTTAAAGTCGTGCTTATCTTTACAGTTTTATTACAATAAGCACTTACGTTTAAAACACTTTGTTGTGTATTCTTTAGTATTAAGCTTTCATAAATATTTGAGCCGACAAACAAGAAGTTATATACAAAATAATTTTCAAAAAACTTGCACGTGGGGTGTGAGATATGAAGTAGGTAACATATCTAAAATTTTGTCAGTTATCGAGATTTTTTTTGTTTTCTTTTTAATACGTATTTCTTAATTCAACATTATTTTTCAATATATTTTTATGTTGTTTTTTTTATAACAAACTACGATTATGTGTTTTTTTAATATATAGAATGTATCATCCAAAGTAAATTATTCCGTTCTTAAAAATTTTACGAACATATTCGTATATTCGAATATATTATGATTAACTATTCGATATTCGAATAGTTGGAATCACGAATATTTGGAGCCTCCACAGGGCACCCAGTTATGACGCAGCATTTTGTCCTCCAACGGCTATTAGAGGACATAATTCATTTTTGAACAAATGCTGTAATTAATAAATAATTAAATATCCACTTCGATGCCAAAGGAGAGAAGGCAAGTTGCGGAGGTATTGTTCCGAGTAATTTATTTTTTGTAAAGTTAATTAATCGCGGTAGGGTCGTCCCGCGCAGCGCTCCCTCGGGAGCTGCCAGCCCTGTCTTAGAGGACGGAGATTAATGGTCCAGCCAGCATCTTCCTTTGTTACGGAAACTCATTAATTTCGGGTCTTGCTACATTTATATATTAAGAAATTAATTATATATTTTCCAATAACAGTAAGTACACGTAACAAATTATATCTAACAATATAAAACGAGTGTAAATAAATGGTTGATTTATTATCAGAGACTCCTGTAATATTGTTAGAGAGGAGAGTACAGGGCAGGGGCGTGCAGTGGGAACAAGAAGCATGACTTTTTCCTAAGCATATATTTTGAAAAAAAAACGAAATAAGAGATATATCTCGGAATATTCAAATCACAATAATTAACAGCAACACTTTGGATTGACATTTAAAAAAAATATTGATTATTTTATTTGTATATATATACTTTTATATGAGTATTTCACCTACATGTTTTAGAAATACCTTTCCATAGTCAGGGTGTTACATGTTATCCTGCTGATGGAAAGGTATTTCTGAAACATGTAGGTGAAATACTCATCATCAAAAAGTAGATGTATACAAATAAAATAATCAATATTTTTTAATTAACATTTTATTCAGATTTTCACGTTTCACAATATTCTGCCAGATACATATTCAATTTCGATTTTCTTCCCAAATATACGGTTAAATAAAAGTCATGCTTCTTGTTCCCACTGCACGCGCCTGGTACAGGGCATCCATTAACTCTCCCAAACTCCTTTGTTACTGTCATTGCGGGCCCTGTCTGTCGTCTACTGTATGTCATTAGTCATATCTCTCATCCTCTATAGTTCTACGAATTCGTTTTTTGTTACGTATTTATTTGTCTCACTTTCTTACCATGGATCTTTGGGTTATGTTGAGCGCTGTCATTGGGAATGTCTATGTTTCATACCCAGTGCTACGTATTGGCAAAAGCTTTCGCTAGGTGCGGCTGTACGGCCCTAGCAGCAGGCAATGGGCAACGGTCAATTGCAGATACCGATGACCGCTCGCAAGGTCTAGCATCCAACAGTCGACGAAAGCCGATTGCGTAACGAAATTAATTCTTTGCATGCATTTTTAACATGGAAATTATGCATCTCGAATAGCACGCAATTTCAACGATGCTTGGGGTGAAAGATTGATTTACAGATGCGTAAGTCTTAACCCTTTAAATTCCATGAGCGTGTTTACGCGCCAAACCATGTGCTTGATTACACTCATTTTTCGACTTTGCATAGACAGTAGTAAACACGAATTTCAGCGTCGTGTATTTAAAGTCAATCTGCTGTGTATAGATGATAATTCCCTGCATTTGATAGAAGATTAATCCTTATAGTTTTGTACTGAAACCTGTCTAAGTATTTTTTTAACCCCTGGCATTTAAAAGGACACGAGGAGGATCGAAGACGTTTTATTACAGTTGAATTACGACGAACAGAAAGATTTAAAGGAAGAAAATACACTATACCCGCACTGTTTAACCAAATACGTCCCGTCACTACACTATCGCCTCTTCAAGCATCAACGGCAAAAATGAAATAACAGAGATGTAGCAGAAAATACCCTTAAAGGTTCCTTGATTCTAATCCGCTTGAGTTTTATTATGCGAGAAATAAAAGTAAGCTTGCTGTCCTTTACTTTTAATTTGTTTTTTTTTCGTTACAACAAAATAAAAACAAGAAAATAAATACAGAAAACAAATATTCAAATACTAAAAATATTTTAAAAAATTAATGATATGTCTGGTTTCGGTAAAGCATATAAGAATCGGCATATAACAAAAGTAAATTAAACAAATCTAGTTAGGTTACAGAAGTCCTATGACAACCTTTACCTATTTACGAATAGGTATATAGGTAAAGGTTGTCATAGGACTTTTGAGAATAATATCATTGAAAGATTTGGCAGACACTTCGTGGTGCAACATTATAATTTAAAATATGTTTTACTTTACTTTGTAATACACACACAATATGATTTATTAAATTACTACTATAGTTTCGAGAGGAGCAGTTCCTCTCATCATCAGGTATAGATAATAACTAACTTAAATACAAAATTTACCTGGTAGGTCAGGGGGGCACGCGGTGGGGAAGGATATTTTAACTATAGTAGTAATTTACTAACTCATATTGTGTGTTTATTACAAAGTAAAGTAAAACATATTTTAAATCTTTGAGAATATATCAATATTTTTCACACATTCTAGACAGAGGGCGATAAACTGTAAAGTTTTTATTTTTACATTGTATTGTATTGTAAAGACTGGTAGTTGGAAAGTAAGTAAATTTCGATGGAATTTAGTGGAATTAAAAGGTTAACGTCGGACATTATTTTCGGAGCAAGAACAGGCACAGAATTATCCTAATGGTAAGCGGGCACACGCGCAAAGCGTATTAATACCGTATTTAGTAATGTGAAAATAATGACTGAATTTTGGTATTCAAATCGTTAACCAGATTTCTGACATGTTTCGGAGAAACTTGATGCGAAGATTGAGACCAAAATGTTGCTTGCGTGATGCGTGCTCCAAATCGATCTTCAATCAAATGGAAAACATTTTGACAATTCATTTCGGCCAATACCAGACGGATGAATGTTCCAATAAAACAGCATTCCGTCAAGTCGAGGAAATATTTATTTGCGTATTGTTATGTTATGTTATACGGAGTATAATTTATTTTCAGGGGTGTGCAATATAACCACAGTAGGGGCGGTCCAATAGGCGTTTAGTTCCTTAGAGAATCAGCTGAGAGAGTTTGGTTCCATAGAGAATCAGCCGAGAGAGAAGTCTGTTGGTTGGATTACCGAGGACTTAGCAAGAGATTGTTTATTTGACAATGGGCAGAACATTTCGAGACGCACTTCATTAACTGAAGATGTTTTTAACCAACTTAAGGATTAAGAAGACAATGACACACAATCATGTAGATTTCGTCTGTTTCTACAATTGTATACATTTTTCCCTAAGATCAATACACCAATAACTGGGTTATAATTTTTTTTACTTTTTTAACAGCAGATTTTAGAAGATTACATGGCGGTGACCGAGTATTCCACAGACAGTCGTGTGAATGATTTTATAATGTTTAATATTTCCTTGTTTATACATGCTTATATAATTCTTACTTATTTATAACATTTATGAATTAAATTTTGTGTTTGTAATGTAAATGTTATATAAAAAAAATTGAATTCCTATAATAAGTCACGAAAAGTAATGTTTTATCATCTCCCCAAAGCGCCATATTTGTTTCATCTGTCGCGGACTGAGAAGATCGCATTGATAATCGATACTGGCCGCGAATAACATAAGCATGCTCATAATAAGCAAGCCTGATCACTCATGCACAAAAAATACCCCTTCTCATGGTGAATGACGTTAGCACGCTCATAAATCAATCGGCGGTTGATTTTTGAGCATGCCACTAATGAGCATGCTCATTACTAGCAATGTGCGTACACACATGCCACCAATAAGCAAGGGCTAAAGAAGGTCAATACTACGCATGCTCACGTGCCAGTAATAAGCATGTGTATCAGTACATTATCACTTGAATTGAGTCAGAATCGGTTCACATACATTTTTTCACATTTCTTTAAAAACAAAACTCTTAAATATAAAATACATAAGTATTTCATAACACTCTTCGGTTGGGAATAATGTTTATACGCAGTGTTATTTCCAAACTAGTGAGTTAACTTAGCCGAAAGTTTTACCAAAAAATGATAAGATCTACGGTAGAAATCGTATGTTTTATACATTTTATTTAAGTTTTATTTTTTAAAAACGCCTTTCTATAATTTTGAAAAAAGGTGTCCGATAAAACTTAAGCTAAAGAACCTAAATTCCTGTCAAATTTTTATCGAAACTGAAATTTCCATCAGTATCTGATAACACCGTGAGTTATTGTGACCAAATTCTATTAAATCCCTTACACAAAAATAAAGACAAACCTTTTAACTAAGGTTTTGAGTTTTTCCGCTCAGATTGAAGAAAGTGAATAGTAAATTTTCCAGGAATTGCGACATGAGACCTACGTGTACGTAGTAGTATTTCTTTCCAAATGTACATAAAGTCCCTGTCAAATAATTCTCAAAATATTTACCGCAATATGAAAGATACCTTAAGCATCGAGGCGTTGGTTTACAGCCTCTTCAATTCAACTCTTAATCGTTTTATAAACGAACGGATCCGAAGCGAGGCCTTCACGATATTAAAAAGAATATACAAGTCAGCGACACGAATGAAGCACAAAGATCGGCAAGATTGAAAAGCATTTCACAAAACAGGGTAAACTCGAAGCGAACAATTCCCGAGACGGGCGCGTCAATTTGTTTTTCAAAAGCTACATCCAAAGCTTTTAGGGCAAAATACAAGATGGCGCCCGACTTCCGGTGCCTTTGTGCGAGCGCCGGGTCCGGAATATTAAACAGCGGACCTTTGACAAGTCGTAATGGATTTGGCGCTCGTTTTTGATCGATGCGTCACCTCGGTACTCTGGATATAAAGGAAAATATCTCTGACGTAGAGAAAACACCGCGGTCTAACAACCGGGTCTAGAAATAAACGTAAAATAGACGAAGATGTTTACGGCAGATCGCTTTGACTGAACGCGGAGAACGGCGCTTTCGGCGACTCATGACGTACCTCTTGTCTCAAGAAATGGAGGGTGAGAAGCCGAAATTCGAAGGGAATTATTATTTCTATCTGTCTAGACTGCTACTCGAAATTGACAAGAATTTGCAAGCGTAGCTCCATCTTACGAAACTTCTGTGTAGTAAAATCGCGGTATGACTCTGTATGGAGCTAAAGCACAGCCTCGGAGAAGAGAAAAGACATAAGTACATGATCGACGTCTTCGAGGTATCGTATTTTCATAATACGCTAGGAATACTTTGAAGGTCCATCTACTGAGCGATCATCTTTTGATTCTGACTGATAAACTGAATTGAATTCTGATTTGAATAAGTTCGTCTTCTGATATTTCAAATACTTCGATATGTGCTGATGTATTGCGGATGATAGATATTTATTGTGCATCCAAATTAGAGCAATTATTATTTTATTTTTATGGCTGGCCTGACAGAGCCCAGTGCCGTCACATTATCGTATCCATTCGTGGTATGCATTATTCCAGAAATGGAGCTTTCTTTCAACTGTCAAAATGGATACACTACGTCTAACAACTGTCAAAATGGATACACTACGTCTAACAATTTTTTTTCAGGCGATTTGACGAGTGAGTGGCCATGCCTATCTACTTCATATGATTGAAAACAGTTGACTGAACTGATATTTATTAAGATAAATTATAGAAGTCTCACAGAGACGAAACTATTTATGGGATGACTCAGGGCTCACGACTTGTATAAGGCTCACTCTAGACAATGCAACGTTCACCAAATCCGTCATAAGAACATCCACATGATATCAAATTTTTGAAAGTGTACCTATATACTTTACAAATCTGAAAACCTTTCATATATTTAAAGGGACCATGCTAGAGACATCTGTGGTCTTTCTAATGAAATATTATACATAGATTTCGAAACAATTATTTTTTATTTTCGATTTATGTATAAATTACCGCGTCATCAATCACACAAGAGAAAAGGTTTTTTTCTTCATCGTCAACACTTTCAGCCTCTTATCCGAGGAGGGTCTAAGCAGGTAGAGGTGTTTCAGTTTTTGATGACCGATCAAAACTTCAACGCGCTTTTTTCATTGAGCAGGGCACCCTGAAGTTACCCAATCTTAAAAAGCGCGGGGATTTTATAAACACGACAACTTTGAATTGTCATTGAAAAAAAAACGAGCGAGCCTAACAGTAGTCGCATATGATGTGTAACATTTGACATCTCACAATTAAAAACATCAATTGAGCAGCAACAGAAATTAACATCAAAATTTAAAAAAGCTAGTACCTATATATTTATTAATTAGTAAATAAATACAAGTAGCGAAAATTATGTGCATTTATTTATTATTGAATTTTGCCGCACTAGGTAGGTACCGTATATCTACATACGCATTTTGTTTAGAAATGTCTTTGGTCAATTATATGTTTTTATTTATTTTCATAGACGGCGGTAGTGTGCCGCCATACATAATGTACGAAAAATTTGAATAAATATTTCAAAATAATCACATAAATTACATAAAATTTGAGAATTTAAATCATTAAGGGTAGTTATTGTTTACATTATTGTAAAAAAAAAAGTATTTATTGCATAGTTTCGAAAATGTAAGCCAAAATATATCAAAGTTACAACATCCACACGCTTGACACCAGCCGTGTAGCATATATACAAAATCAGAAGCATCGGCTGTTGGGAGTGTGCGTCTTCGCTGTGATGGCACTTGCTGGACACTGATTTGTTTGTAACCATGATTTTTTTCCATCGCGCGCGCTCATTGGTAAAAAAAAAATTGTCATTTTTTTAAAAATACTTTATAGTAGACCTCATCAGTGAAGAGAAGCTCTTGAGTCAGATGAGGGAGCCACAGTTCTTATTTCTTATTATAATATATAGGTACATATGCGAGTTGTTTATTAATACGGTAAGAAAGGTAAATTGATAATGAAGTATTGAAGTATTTTGAAAAAGCTATATATAGGTTTAAGTGATTTATGAATTTAAGTTTGATTTTAGGAAGATTTTAACTTTTTTGATTTGCTCTGAGAGGTTACTGATGCAGCGTATCTCGATAGGTAAGTTATTGTAGTAGTTATAAGTTAGGCTTTATATATATAGTGGTTCTGCATTTGGGTAGTTTTACATTTAGGCATTATAAATTGGTTTCCATTTCTCATGAGCTTGAAATATTCCTGGTTTTCTGTAGGTAAGGTTACTTAATAAAGTAATTTTTCGGACAGCCGTTAATGTTGGACCTAAAGAAAACAGTAAAAAACACATTATGTACTTGTACATTTGCGTCACCGCGCTCAGGTGAAATTCAGCATTAAGCAGCACAAATAGAACATTTACAACTAAAATCCACGTCAATCAATAGGTAGGCGATGGCTGAATGAAAAATGAATTGGTATAATGACAGTTGGCATGTCCCGCCGGCATTCCGTGGAGATGCTTATCGCGGAACTGTGGTGGGGGAACCCCATAGTCGTGGGTCAATTGTTGTCAAACCAGCCATAGTCGTGGATCGCCACGCGTCATTCGTCAAACGGTTCCAGCTTTTGTGGACTCGATTGAAATAACCGTTTAACCGCTTAATCAAATCACTCGAAAATAGTCTGCAGAAACGCAAACAAAATCTTGCAACGTAAAGTTTTTACTATGGCTAGACCGCATTCAAAAGAATGTGCAAAAAACATACGTGTGTTGTTCTAGTAAGTAAGTAACCTTTTTTAAACTAAAAAATATATTAAACATTTTTTTTATTAATCAATTAGAAGACATACCTACAGAGAAAATCAAATTAACGAAAAAATATTTAAATGCCACCGGGACTCGAACCATGGACCTCACATTCTATCCGGGAATGGCGCGTTATCCAATTTCGCCATGGAACTGGCGCCATTCCCGGATAGAATATGAGGTCCGTGGTTCGAGTCCCGGTGGCATTTAAATATTTTTTCGTTAATTTGATTTTTTCTGTATGTCTTTTCTAATTGATTAATAAAAAAATTGTTTAATAATTCACAGAACTTTGTTCTGAAATTGCAATTTCACAATAAGAATGTGTTTCCTTTAATAAAAAATATATATTTATTTGGAATATCATATTGAGGCTTGTAACAGGGGTTTGCCAGGCAACTTTCCCCCGCTTTCTTCTTACCGGACAAAGCTAGAAAATGTTCTTTTGATTGTGGTCGATCTTAAGAAATAGGATGATAAAAAATTTTGTAAATTTATATTATTTTCATCTTTACAAATGACGCCTTCAAATCTTTTTCAAATAACAATTGGCGGCACTGAGTATAGGAACATTCCGAAAATGCTGGCAGAGCTCTGCCATTTTACCTATTCATTTAGTATAATTAAAAAAAATAGAGAAATATAAATCAATCTTAGCCACATTAATTTTCTTATTATTTTAAAACGAAGCTAAGCATTTGCGCTGTGGTCTTTTTGGTCTTTTGGATCGAAGCTAGAACCCTCGACAACTAACTAGATCACTAAGCGAGTCTTTTAATCACTACACTAATAACTGACTCAAATTTTTGTAGTGTCAAACTATTGGATAATTATAAAAAAAACTGTTATTTTTTAGAATTCAATTAATTTTTTTATTGTTGTTGTAGATTATTACATGTATACGTACAAAATAATGGCTCCGCAACCAAAGGAGGCAACTCAAAAGATTAGTGTTATCGTAAAACCTGTGTGATGTATTCAGATAGGCCAGCTTTACGGGAACAGAAGGTGGCTCCGGTATAAAGAGAGTGAGAGCCAATAATTTGCTGGCGTGCAGACAGCACAGGGTATATAAATAATTATTTATGTCGTGGTTTCAGAAATTAAATGTAAAAAAAAATAGTCGATTGGGTTCGAACCCAGGTTCCTAGAGGGAATGTGAAATCTAGTCAGCCGCTAAAGGCGGGACATTCACTGCAAATGCATATTTCGCCGGTTTTTTTTTTAAGAAAATGTGTGTTTTTATTATTAATTTATATCAAAATGTACATACACTCTAGGCTGCAATCGTCTTCATTTCATACTTTGGAATTTTTAAATATTAATTGAGGTGTTCTTATTTTAAAAAAAACTAACATTTAATTAGTTAGTAAAGCCTCAAAATATGGGAATAAATAGAATATACTGTTTAAAATCATCTCTTTATATAAATAAAATGCGTTTTAAAATCAACAAATTTCCTGCAAATTTAAAGCATTATAACTTTATTAATATTGAATATTTCTTGATTTCCTTAGTAAAAGTTTTAGATAATGAAGTATACTTTACACGCATAAAAAACATATTATGCGTACATATAAATATTCATTGAAAATTAGCACCGCTTAGGACACTAAAAACGATTTTTTGGCCGCGGCCTGTCGATTAATGCTTATATTTTATTAATTATTATAAATAATGTCCAGTTTATTACTTTTATATAATAACAAAGGTTCTATCTAAGTTATTGCTCTAAAAATATAAATGAATAATAAAACCCCACATTTTCGTAAAAAAAAACGCCGAAATATGCATTTGCAGTGAATGTGGCGTCTTAACCACTCGGTCAATAAAAGTGTACACCGCAGGAAAATGCAATACCGCCTGATAATTTAAATTCAATACTTGACCTATACATGTGTATTAGTTACCTTATTGTATTGTCAAGCACACGGCACACAATGTGGGTATATTTTGGTTGATTTTTCAACGCGCGTCATGGCTAAGTATACGTTGACATGCATACTACATAATGCAGCCTGTTGTGTTTACAGCTCCAACCCTGTCTGCATAATGGCCACCACGGATAATGATAAATCACCCCCATTTCTCCATACCAAAATCGATAACTTTATCATACATTATTATACTTCGCTCCCAGTTCAATGCACCGAAATATTTTTACAGAACGTCCGGTACACAGAAAGCGATGCATGTATCATGCAATACTTTCACGGGGACTATCAACTAAATTCGTTGAAAATATTTACTACAAAAAATAAATAAATACCATAAGGAATTTCATTATTGAAAAAATTCCGAATCTTGCAAAAATATACATAAAGCAATAATTGCAGTAGTTGATCTGAGGAACTACATCAAATGCTGCAGCATTAGGTGTAGTAATTCCGGCTAATGAAGAAGAATAAAAAAATGTAACAAAATAAAGTACCGAGAATTATACTAAAAAGAAGTCGATACACAAGATCCAAAGCGATGTTAGAAAGTTTACAAATAATACCATTCAGACAAATAATAAAATTTAATATATTAGAGTTAAGGTTGTTATTACGGTCGTTAGACATTTAACGTTTTTCCGAGAAACGATTCTCGACGATTCGTTGGATTCTTATTCAACGTCATCAGGAGGACGACCTTTACCCGCGGAGGTAGAGGGCGAACTGATTACTGCCTCCGAGGGCGTAAATTATATGCACTTTATTGTGAAAGTGTTCACTTCTTCTACGATAGAGGTCGCCAGTGTGCAATAAGTACTAGTTACGTCGGCGGACTTTACTGATGACGTTGAATAAGAATTCAACGAAACGTCGAGAATCGTTTCTCGGAAAAACATACGGTTCGTATAAAATATCCGCAACCAGTTACAGTTTAATTTAATGTACTTCTATTTAAATATCAAATAATGAATGGACAAAACTCTTCTAAAATCTTAAGGGAAAAAACATGTGTGTGACGAATGCACATGAAAGATCGCAAAATTCAATCATGCACAGTGGAATGGAATTGTATATTAAACCGGGTGACATTAGGAATGAAGAAATTATAACGACTTTTAGAAGAAAGTTAAAAAATACGAAATTTTGTGTATATCAGAAAATATAAATTCTTGTACAACCTACTTAAAGAAAAAACAATTATACAAAATACTTGTGCGATCTCTGGTTCCCTCCTGAAACGCCTCACTCTTTTGTAAAATAGTTTTGATTTGTAATAATAACAAATCTCTCATAATTGACACTTTTGTAAACAAAATGAGACGCGCTCTGCTACCACAACAAAATTGAAATCATTTCTGTTCATCCGCCTACGTCACGATGTGGTGGGGAATAAATAGCAGCGGGCAACGAAGACATTCCGCTGTCAGTTAATGTGTCGGGGATGTATTGTTGTATTTAATGCGTTTTTTTAATGGAAAACCTTTGAACCTGTGAAATCGCGCATAATCCAACTGTCTAGGGTTTCAATATATCGAGGGTAGAAAAAGGGCGTTAGTGATTATTTAGAACTTTACAGGAGAGCAAAATAATGTTTTGTCAATGTGTCTTTTATTATTAAACGGTTTCTATGTGTTTTGGATAAACAAATGTGGAAATCGTTTAGTATTAAAAGAAACATTGACAAAATTCGATTGACAGATCTTTATTTTGCTCTCCTGTAAAGTTATATATAATCACTACCGCCCTTTTGGCTTTCTACCCTCATTATAATTTGGTAGGCAATAATACGAAAACGAAATGACGCTAGAAATGAGCATATCGGGTGTTCTATTTCAATGTAAAATCTCGTAGGACACTGAGTAGGCGCCTATTAAGTATTATGAGCATTATCATAAATTAATTAAAACAAATTTATTGCTAGGTACTAGATAAACGCACACTATAAAAATATTTTTTAACTACATTCATGTATTCTAGTTACTATTATCGCACGCTCTTCAATGGACTTTTCTTCTAGTGATTTTCTAGTTTTAGAATGCTAGCGATCATATTCTCAGTCTTTTCAGTCAGTATTTTCATTACAATGGCTACAGTAGTTGGATTGTAGACTTAACAGTCCACAATTCCACAGTGTGGAGAATATCATGACTGAAAAACCTGAGACAGTGGTTTGGCCAGTCTACTGTGGAGCTGTTCCGGGCCGCAGTAAACAAAGTTCTCATAGCCAACGTCCGTTGAACGGCTAGGGCACGAAAAGAAGAAGAAGCTGACTTCCAGATTTATTTTACAGTGCCTTACATTTTTTCAGTCAAAATTCAGAAGAATTTCTTTATTTTCCAGAGCTTCTTTTGTCCGCAATTTTGCCTCCAAAAATAAGATGCAGTATCTTACATCTGGTATCTTTTTGGATATCTCATATGATTGTTAAAGTATTACATTTTTTTCTTTCGCAACCGTATTATCATATTGTAATTAGTAACTCTATCAATACAGTTTATTTTAACATAACGAATGCTTCGAGTCGATTTAGAAATGATTCAGTTAATGTCTTCGTTTCTATATGAAAGAGGCTCTCCAGCTAGTAAAAAATGATCTAACTTCTTATAGTGCCATCTCTTGTAGGAAGTTGGCGATCACGACTCTATTTACCGCTGCGTCGTACGGAATAACTCAGTCGAGTTACGCTGGATGGTTCTTTTTTCACTTATTTTTTCCTGGACGATTAGTCGCTTATTTTGTTCCTCTCACAACATGTCCGAGATACTCGAGCTTTGTCATCTTGATGGTCCGTAGCACTTCTAGTCCTTCTTCCATACGCCAGAGAACTTCAACATTCGTAACTAAAGAGATGAATATAAGATAGCCATCCGCGAAGCTTTCAGCGTGCGTCTGTAGAGCCACATCTCAAAGCCTCGCATTTACGAATAACGAATCATATACCCAATAGAAATTATACTTTATCGCGTAATAGAAATTATACTATATCGTATTATTTTATCAACAAATCTCACCCCTTAGACTATGTAAGTAATAGACATAGAACAAACGGAAAATGAAAGATACCAACTTTAAGAACCACCATGGCACAACATCACTATACATACTTGGGAGTTAAATGGTACAATACATTGTTGTCGCAAAACAAATTTCAAGAAAGAAACATTCCATACAAATACGAACAGTTTAAGAAAAAAGTCAAATCATCGATTTTGGACAACGATGTATTGTAACATTGCCCACATGTCTCAAATGGTTTCTGTATTAAAAAAATACTACTTCTAAATGACTTCTGCTTTTGTACTTTAATTAGATTTTTTTGGTTATTTATAATAGATTCATGAATCTATTATAAATAACCACAAAATCTAACTTACAGTCCTATCTTGAATATGTTCCCTTTCATCCTATCGCCTGTTTCTTTCGAACCCCCCACTATTTACCCACATTTGGACACTTTACACCGAGGTATTCATAATTTTGTAAAGTTTATTTCGTATTAAGTATACCCTGACGAAGGAATGTTGTTTCCGAAACCGGTTGGTTTTACCAAAAATTAAGTGGTGATAAACAAAGTTAGGTATTTCGTTTAATAATAAAAAAAATTACTACTTCTAAACGGTTTCTGCTTATGTACTTTAATTTGACTTGTAAATACTCCTCCCATAAGCTCGAGCTTTGGCTCATATTAAGGGTAGTATAATGGCTTTAAAACATAGAATTAATTTATTATAAAATATATTATTACGTATCTACTGTATAAATAAATATAATAAAAAGTTTTAGATTTATTTTCACCCGAAATGTCAGGTAAAAACCGTATCAGAAGCCAAATACCGAATAATGGAGTTGTCGGACAGGCGGCAATTATTACGATACGTAAATGAATTTATATTCTGAAAATTGTTTTTTTTTTATATCAAAGGCTTCAGTTTGTATGCGGGCTCCGCCCCCGACCACTCATACACCGCTGGGGTCGGGCGAGCTCAACAAACTCAATAAATCACTCATTTTGGTGATATCAGGGTTTAAATACATCTGTTTGATAGCGGTTGCTATTTGTTTTAACTGTATTATGGAACAATTTGCTATTTGCTTAAATTAAATAAAACTCGCTCCCCTCTGCTATTGATTAAGGCAATGATATAATAAACTGTAGATACATCATCATGATAGTAGAACAATGACGGATGTGCAATAAATTCCATATTGACTTTTTTGTATCGTTAATAAGTGAAAAGAGAAGCCATATAATGGTACATAAAAAGTGTATTTACTCCCTTTATATTAACTCGTGGCGTCTGCTTGCTTGCCGGCTTGCCGTCAACAAAAACTTTGGGTCGATTTTTGACCCTTTTCCCGTGATCCAATCGAGCTGAAACTTAGCAATTAGACTCGTGGCAACGATCAAGAAGATCTATCAAATTTTCGTTAAAAAATATTAATAATTATAGTATAATTTATGATTTTTAGATATTTTAATGTTTTTTTTAAATTGGAATCATTAAAAAAGTTTGATTACTACGAACGTCGGCCTGACAACGTCACGGAATATTAAAATTTGAATTAATCCGTCGGTAGGTATAATAGGTTGTACTTCACTACGAATTTTGAAAATTTATGACAATTGGTTCACAGATGACAGCACACTTCGGTTTTTTGGGAAGAAATCAAATAATAAAGAAATATTTTTAGAGATTTTTGACATAGATATTTGTCTAGACATGTTTCGTTTTCAGTCAATCAATTATTTACTTACATGATGGTAAACTTAATTTACAAAGAAAGGGAGTAAAATAAAAACTTGGTTTTTATGGGTTACTTTTTTTCTCATTAATTTAAGCGTCGTTATACGAAGTCCGTATAACGAACAATGCAGCATGTGTAAAAACGTTGTTCTACTGCGCTGACTATATTTGAGATTTAAAAGGTATCAACTTTAAATAAGCAACCCAAGTTTCAAAGGAAAATCTTTTGTAGTTATCGAGCTATGACATAAAGTGTCTTTATGTAATTAAAACTTCAAACTGCTCTCCTGCAAACTTGAGAAAAATCACATGCGTCGTTATTATACGATTATGACGACATTACAAGCGTGAAATCTTGGCAACTCAAAAGTGAGGTAATTGCTTTACTTGCATTCCTTATCGAACGGAAATTCTTTGTGATCGGGCGCGACGCTACGCCAAAAAAAGTTCCGGGGAAAAAGGAACAGAGTTATCGTACACTATTGTAAGAATGAGTATGTTATTTTAGTCACCATGACTTCAAATTACCAGATTTTTCTGTCTACACGCAGAACATTTGTGAAATAGGTATACTGTGATTTGTTGTCTCTTTCAATGCAATATTTGCTACATACGAAAGTCGGCTAGTATAGTAATAAAGTGTCTATATTATAATACGCCAGTCGCCAATGGATTAAGGTACATACATGTACACAGAAATAATTCTGAATTTTTGGACAAGTTTTGAAGGAAAACCTAACAAAGTATCTACGGACCTATGGAATTATAGCTAAGGGCGACATCTTTGAGGAAACCGACCGGCGCGCCCGCCAGCGTCATCTATTGGACGGCCGCGCGCATTGATACTCATGGACCTCTCCTGCCATTATTAAATGCATGCAGGGTCCATAATCATGTCTTGACGATGGACCTTGCAATGGGATCCGAAACGCCGAGCAGAAAAGTCGTAGAAACACAGCAGAGTACGCCAGAAAACTTAAACCGGAAGATTTTGAATGGTCGTAAAAAACTAAGAACATTTGCTTTTTGGCCATTTTTCTTGCAAAATCGCGGCCAATTAGAAGACCAAGATTCCGAAGGGGAGGTGATGTGAGAAGGGTGGAAGGACTAATGATCAGCTCCCAGTGAATACCGGTTTAAATACCAATATCTAGAAGGCATCTTGCATTGTTATTTCTTTGTTCGAACAGTCTGCGGTGATCTATTTATTTCAATAATGGTGTCGCTTGTGGCAAGGTTTTGCAAATCTCGTGATTATTTAGTTTCCGAACCTTGACAAAAATTTATTACATTATTAGGGAGTTTTACAAGACCGTTTTGTATTATTAGACTGACCCACTACTTTGTTCAAGTCGTGTTTATACATAGAGATTCAAGTTAACAAGTATTTATATAGTAACGTAATTTATATAGTAACATTTGCAAAATATATATAAAACTCGGTAATCGCTAATGGCATACTAGATTATATCAATTTTTTCCATCTAGTTTTTACACACATAAAATAAAATACTTCTTCAATAATAGCAATAAAACTTTGTGGTAAAATTATGGGAATACACTAAAACCAAGAAATTCACTAATGCAATCCCTAAAACAATGTTTCTGAGAGAAAAATATGCTACATGCGGTCAAGAAATTTCTGATATCTTTTCAGAATTTTTCGCTTCAGTTTTTGATAATGCTTCTCAACATCACTCATCTGCTCTCATTAATGACTCTCTCGATTCACTTTCCTTTATACCACTGCATAAAAATGAAATATTAAAAATTATGAAAGAATTGGATCCCGCCAAGGGCGCAGGACCTGATGGTATTCCTCCACTTCTTATAAAAAATTGTGCTCACCTTCTTCTAGATCCTATCTATATCATTTTTAGCAAATCTTTAAAAGAAGGAAAGTTTCCCGACTTATGGAAGGTAGCTCACATCACACCAATATTTAAGACAGGAAATAAAAGTGACGTTAGTAACTATAGACCTATAAGTAAACTATCTTGTTTTGGAAAGATATTCGAGATTATTTGCTATAGATACATATTCACCCACTTTCGTCAGACACTTTGCATTAATCAACACGGCTTTGTTCCAAAAAAATCCACAACTACCAACCTGCTTGAGTTTGTGAGTCAGATTTGCAAATCGTTTGATTCGAGATCTCAAGTGGATGTAATATATACAGATTTCAGCAAGGCGTTTGACAAGGTGAACCATCGTATACTTTTGAAAAAACTTCATGCTATAGGAATCCACGGCAACTTATTGAGATGGATAGAATCTTACATTTCTCATCGAACTCAAGTTGTGACTGTAAATGGATATGATTCATCTCCGGTTTCTATCACCTCAGGAGTTCCTCAAGGTTCTCACCTTGGTCCCTTGTTCTTTCTTATCTTCATAAATGACTTGCCAAATATATTAAGAAATAAGTGTCTATTATATGCCGATGATTTAAAAATTTATTCCACCATTCGTAGCCTGGAAGATAGTCATCTCCTACAAAGAGATCTGGACGAACTATCAAATTGGTGTAAAGCAAATAATATGTCACTTAATGCTAAGAAATGTTCATGTATTAGTTTCACTAAAAATATTAAAAAAATAGAATTTGTTTATAAACTGGGTGACGTTCCACTCGCTAAAGTCGATTCAATAAGGGATCTGGGCGTCATGCTAGATTCTAAACTCACTTTTAGAAACCACTTTGATAATATCACAAACAAGGCATATACTATGTTGGGATTTATCACCAGAATTACTCAAGACTTTAAAAATCCTCAAAGTCTAAAAATTCTCTATACATCACTAGTACGAAGTATATTGGAATATTCGTCAGTTATTTGGTCACCTTATTACACAACACATATTACGAGAATCGAGAGAGTGCAGAAAAAGTTTCTACGTATTTTGTCATACAAAGCTGGTCAACACAATAACCTTCACAGCTACGAAGATCGACTTGCCTTTTTCAAGATGCACAAACTTGAGTCCCGACGAAAAATATCCGATCTCATTGTGCTACACAAGATTCTCAGCGGAGCTATTGATTCTCTCTGTCTATCTGATATAAATTTGCATGTTAAACCCCGTATAAGAAACCCTGAGTTCTTCAGAATAAGTCAGCACACTAATAATGTCGGTTACTTTTCTCCCATTACAAGGTTGTGTCGCACATATAATTTGTATTGTGCCGACCCTAACATTGATGCTGATATTCTTGCAGACACGTTATCTTCGTTCAAAAACTCACTCATACACAACATCCATTTTCTAAACGACGACATGAACCTATAGATCATTAAATACTAATCGCACTACACTCAAACACAAATATATAATATACATAAATGTACATGTGAAATATAATTAATTACAAAAATACATGTTACTAGAGCATGCCGAAGACACTTGTAATTGGGATAATGGGCATAGTCTTCACTACAATGTTTATTATCTGAGTGTCATGTACCCATTATCCTGTTAGTGTCTCTAATAAATAAAAAAAAAAATAAAAAAATCCTAATTATAATAATTTAATTGTTCGTCCGTCCATTCGTCCATCGTAACTTCGTGTAACGTTCGTAACTTCTTTATAGATTTCTTTTTTTAAATAAATACTAATTCTTCTTCAAACACAGCAAAATTATTTTGTGGTGACATTATAATTATAATTTATAGAAATAAACTTTGTTTACACCACTTTTTTTATTTTGAGGTGTTTAAATAGCAATAATTGTTCCGAATTTTCTAACTTTTTTTGGCTATGGATCATTCTTTTGATATTAAGAAGGATTTACAAATTTTACATACAAATTATACAGAATCACAGTTTGATAAATTAGAAATTTTGGAAATAAGAAAAAGTGTTAATAGTAAATTGAATATTATAAATAACCTGGCCCATTTTACAAATAGTTATCTTTTGAATTTATTTTCATATTAAGTAGGTATTTTATTATTATTAATTTTCCGTATATAACTTTTTAATATTTTGATTATCTATACTTCGATTATTAAATTTAATTTTGTTAAGAATGTTCTTAGGTTTTCACAGTCACTCAGAATCTTCTAGTTGTGTCTTCTGGGGTATTATGCCGTGATATGATGATGGACCCTAATGGGATCCGAAACGTCGGCTAGAAAGGTCGTAATAACACGGCGTGATATCCCAGAAGACACAAACCAGAAGATTTAATTTTGTTGTTATACATTTGTTATCCTGATAGAAGCCACAGGCTTTGAAACGTGTTGAATTTTTTTCAATAAAAAAATGGCGTAAACAAAGTTTATTTCTGTAAATTATAAATACTTATTCCTTAGGAACCGACATGTATAAGTGCCGTCGTTTTATAATAATATGTAAATAGTGGTTTTTCTACAAATTATTTTCTTTTTATTAATATAAAATACATTACATAACTAGTGAATCGCTAGGTTATTTGAACTTGTGACTGGGTAGACCCTTTCCATTTAAGAAAGACAATCCAATTAATATGCGTAGGCCGTGCCGTGGAAGGGGATGTTTAAATGTAAATGGTAATTATGCAAAATTTGGTTTGGGTCGGTCGAAGGGTGTAAGTATTGGGTAGATAACTGACAATTAGTTTAACACATACTTATATTTCATACTCGTCATTTCAATATAGTCGCAAAAGCACACAATTATCACATTGGGTCTGATTATATGACATGTGATCTTGCGAAAAATTGGCCTTCAAATATAAGGCATCAACAATTAAACTTTTTAATATTCCACGTTAAAAATCACACACGTTTATCTTCGCAAATAGACTTCGCCAAGTCGTCAGTCAATAAAGTTAATCTTGTGTTTCCTTCACGGGAATAATAAATAAGCCCGACAAATTGGCGTACCCGTAAAATACAGAGGTTCGAATTTAACGATCCTTTTCGTTTTACGATTCACAGATCGTAAATTTTTAATCGCGGTAGATTTTCGATTGCAAGTTTTGCGCTACTTCTGTGTTTGTTTGCTCGCTGTGCTCCGGCATGTGGCTAGTAAATATTTAGAATTTATACCGACGTTTTTGAAGTTTAATAGTAAATAAGAAATACCTGGATGGGCGCGAATGTAATGATGGATCCGCAAACATTTGAGCATCTCGGAGAGGAATCGAGAGGGTAATGGACGATAAATAATTAAATTAATGAATAACATCGGACAGAGAAAAGTAAAAGACATTTGAGGAGTCTTTCGTTCAGCCGCGGATAGGAAACAGATGATGATGATGACGATATGTTATCATTTTGGTAACCCCATGTCTTGAGACATGAGATGCTACCATTTTAAATGATCTAAGTAATCTCCATCGACACACACACAGCGACGAATTACATTCCAGGTCTCACCGCCCCGCCGACGATTAGTTATATAAATAATCGGTCTGTGTCTTAGCTCAACCTAGCCCTCTGTGCCACACGTCTCGAATATGCATACATATTGCATTCAAAAAAATCACAGACACTTCTTGATAGCGTAACCGGAGAATGGACCGGACAAAGACACAAGCTGGAGGCAGCGTGCAGACAGAAGGAAGTCAATTGGAAAGACATCGCAACTGTGATAAGTCATAAGGACTTATCACGAGAGGTGGTATCTTTCATAGAGAATATAGTCAGGACATTAAAAGTAATAAATAACGAACCTCCCGTTCCAACAAAGCTGGTAGTAGCTAGAGTAAAATAACTGAACTCCTATTGAGGTAAATTATAAGCCTTGTACATAGCAAGCAAGGCCAAAAGTAATTGTAACTCACATCTAAAAAAAAAAAAACGGAGAATGGATAACGAAACCGGGAACGTTTTGACGTGTATCCCAGATATCCTGAGGAAGGTTCAAGCATACAGGAAGCAGCAGAGTCCCGTAACTTTCACACAAGCCAACAGGATGAAGAGTGACACGCAGATGGACTTGCAAGAGGTAGACGATTGTCAATCAGACCAGACCGCAAGAGGTAGATGGCGTTCTGCAGTGACTCTGGTCGTGGACTTGCGAAACCCATGGAGCCGTCAAATAGAGTAAGTATTATTCAAATGGCCATCCGTAATGGCGTAAAGACTGCACTTTGTTATTGCTTGACCAACGTAAATTGCCGTGCGGCGACTTTGGAACTAAAACCCGCCCCGCCCGCACCCGGCGGTAACCCCTCGCCCTGTCATTCAGTTCAATCTCGTATTTGCGCGTGAGCTGTTACATCTTGATTTCCAATACTGAATTATGTCCAAAACAGTCTTGCAACACCTCGCAGGTGGTGGAAGACCAATTGCCAATGTAGTTTTAAAGTTTTGCGAAGCTGAAAAAGCAAATAATGGACCAATATTAACGTTAACAGGACTCTAAATAGAGCGGCCGCCATTACATTTTTGTTTCTTTAGTGTTGCCCGACTAAATTTCTATTATAATATCATAAAATATATTTGTCAATGTACCGGACACTCTGTACATTATGTATTGTGTGATAAATTTACACCCTGGCAACTTCTGTTTCCCGACACGGACGCCATCCCTCGCACGCCAATTTATACTGGTGGCACTCTAATGCGTCATATTAGTATTTCGAATCCGGAATCTTCCGCTAAGCAATGATTTAAAAATAGATTAAAAACACAAACAATGCAGCAGGCGCAAGCCGTCAAAATAGAAAGACAGCTGTTCCATTAACCAAATATTTATATGTATTCAAAATAAATTGAATATTATATTATCAAATTAACCGTATTAACGGTATTCGTGAAGGAGGAGAGTGAGAAAACGTTCGAGATACTGAGTGATGGTGAGGTGATGAGTATTTCAACAAATAGAAGAGTTTGTTGTATTTGGGAAGTAGTATTTTTTTATAGGAAGGGCAAGGATTGCAGGGAATAATAATGAAGTTAATGGCGTTTTGA
This sequence comes from Agrypnia vestita, assembly GCA_016648135.1. Classification (NCBI taxonomy): domain Eukaryota; kingdom Metazoa; phylum Arthropoda; class Insecta; order Trichoptera; family Phryganeidae; genus Agrypnia; species Agrypnia vestita. Next base: position 1,453 of record JADDOH010017010.1, on the reverse strand, counting down.
ATGCAATACTTTCTAATGAAAATTTGTCAGTCGAGGCGAGACCAAAATCGTGTATGAAAATGAAGCGTGGGTGGTAAAAGAGGAATGAAAGTAGTCTGAATACAATGGAAATTAGATAAAATATACGCCTGTATATGTTTAATTCGTTGACGCTGAATAAATAAGGAAAAAATAGGAGTAGAGTAAAGAAAACTTTTAGATAATTTTATTCAGTTTAAAAAGGGATAGCCGAACTGGTTTGGTTCTGTGGAACGAAGGAATAAAGATATATGACGTTATATGAAGATGCGAGTGACAATGGCACCAGATAAAGAGAACTTGGCACGACCAGATACCGGAAGATGGTTCCGTTAGAACTTTTACCAATCGACGCAGGAATCGTGTGGACGAGGCGTGAGTTGTGCGTCAGGAGAAAAGAGTGTAGGAGAAAAGACTCAGAACATTGAAATAAGCTGTACCTCACACCCTGGCCCGGCATGAACCATTCGACCCTATAATTATGAACTTTTAAGTTGTATTCCTCATTATGTTCACTATGCATTTCTTTATGTATTATGCTACTACTGTAATTTGTATTTCAATAAAGTTGAGTATGTTGATCTGGTGTGATGGACAGTGAATGGATTTTGCGGCCTGAACCTTACGGTGTTCGCCCTTTACACGGCTCCGTGCGGGGAAGGCCTTTAGAGAAAAAATTGTCATCCTGGCGACGTAAGAGTAGGACTGATATGGAAGCCTTCGGCTCATATAACAGTCCTGGGAATGCGGTGGGTCACCATTCACTGTACTTAAACATAAGAAAACCAAAGAAAAGCAAAAACAACGAAATAAAGTTATTTAAAATAAAGAATAATCAACAAGAGAAACAAATTAAAGATGAAGACGAATCCCACGGTGGTTTTCTTATTAATGTTGTTGTATTATTTGTAATATGTGTCTATGTATATACACAGTGAATGGCTTTGATCTAGCGGCCGTGCCGCTTCGCAAAGGTTTATACGGCCAACGCAACGGAACAGCACGGTCCTGCTCGTTAATATTAAAAAAAAGTCAACCCGGAGACGATTGAGTAGGACCGATATGGAAGCTTCTGCTCTTAGAACGACCCTGAGTATGCGGTGGGTACCATTCACTGTACTTAAACATATATTTTGGGAATAAAATCGGAAGGATTTGATATTAATTGTGATAAAAATCGAAGTAGAGATCCCTAGTTTATTTCGTTTTAATCTTCCGAGTTCTTCTACTCTAGTTAAGAACAGGTCACCAAAGTACTGACTGCACGCCACTGTCCCCGCAATAGTAGGTATTTATAAGTAATAAAATCAATACTCAGATTGGCACACGTTATATAATTGATTTTATTTCCCAATTTACTTTCACCGAATAATAAAAACCGTGTTAAACTCTTTCTGCCAACGACTTTTAGAATAAATGAGAGAAATAAATTAAT
>JADDOH010017009.1:12486-33372 GCA_016648135.1 Agrypnia vestita | reverse complement strand
TGGACAAAAATAAAAAAATTAATCAATTAATAAAAATAAGAACTACATATAAGGTCGATATATTCACGGAAACATAGAGGGTTGCTATAGCTTAGTGGTCAGAGCACCGGCCCCGGAAAGGAGGTGACCTGGGTTCGAATCCCAGTAGTAACCTAATATTTTTTCGTGAATTAGATTTTTCTGTATGTCTTTCTAATTGATTAATTAATTTGGTTATTAAATATTTTGATACGTGAGATACTTCTGTGGGGATACCCGACGCGGACGAAAGCAAAGAATATATGACCATCTCTTTCTATCAAACCTTACTGTTTTAGCAACGTATGTACCATAAATGTGTAACGAACGTGTAATTTTCACTCGATTTGCGCTCAGATGACATGTCGCGCACGGCTTGAAAGGACGTGATCTATCGATGTAATTTGACAGCTATGCATGTTTGTGAATCGGCTGTGCCGCCTTAATTTAACAATATTACTTTCATTAACACTTATTTCAATATTCACGTTACAGCTAACCTTACACCAGTCGATTCAGCTGATATTGTGAATACTACAACATATTAAAGTAATAGTAAACAAATTAAGTGTGAAATTTAAGAAGCAACAAAATTACAACAAAATGAAATAATTGTAAACAAATCAAACCTGAAACTCAAGAAGCAATAAAAATAACAACAACAACGAAGGTTGTTCGTTGAAAAAAAAAACTCCTCAATACCAAATACTAAAATGGATTCGATTAAGATGTTTGGGTTTCTTCGAACCAGTTCAAGAAATTCGCAAAAGTTTGTTTCAAATGCCTTGAAATTACTGCTTTATGCTGGTCTTGAAAGATTACATTTTTTTTAACAATTTTGTCGGCCTCGAAAAACTGTCGGACTTAGTTTAAACATTTTTTTTCTAAAACATGATAACGCATAAATACAATTAATATGAAAACAACTTTAATGTTCTTGAATATAACAACATTAGGTCCATTAATATATAGAATAAAAAGTTCGTTATATTTTAACTTCGGTTTTACGACTATACACTATCATGTTAACTATTAAAATTATCTTTCATTAGGAGCATTCACATCTCATTCAGCAGAAAAACAAAAATATGTATTTAAAACTTGTTATATGATAAAACAACACAATAAAAATATTCTTATTCATATTCAATTTCAGTTTCAGTGCCGATAAATCGCATAAATTTATTGATCACATGACTATTACTAAATAATCATCATTCTTGGCACTTAAATTAATTTTCCTCCACTCATCTCGGTCTAGTGCCAGCTCTCTCCAGTTTTGAAGCTCTAAGGCAGAGATATCTTTGAGGACGTTGTCACTCCATCTTAATTTTGGCCTTCCTAAGCTCCTTCACCCTATTGGCCTTGAGTTCAGCAAAGACTTTGGTGCTTGATGCTCGGACATTCTCTCCACATGACCCAGCCACTGAAGTCTTCCCAGTTTTATAAATTTTGTGACGTTTGGCTCCTTAAATAGAGTATAGAGCTCATTGTTGTAACGTCTGCGCCAAAGTCCATTTTCTAGAACCGGTCCGAAGATACGCCTCAAAAGACTATTACTAAATAAACAAGCATAAGACAGTATGTAAAAATCCTCTCAGTCACTACCCTGCCTATACTCCTGCTTTGATTATGAGTCGAAAATGTTCAAGCTATTATGACCTAATCAATAGTTAAGAAGATATGCGAGATCAAAGTTTGCATTTTTTTAAAAATATTTCTGATTTATTTTTTCTAAAACGTTGGAAAACTAACTAAAAAACTAACCATCACGCCGTTTCCCCGCAGGGGTAGGCAGAGAGGATTGAACGCCACACTCTTCTATCCTGGCACACCACTTTTGCTTCGGCCACATTCGAAGCCCACGATTGTTGCGGCTTTTAACAGGGCCATCCTCGAATACTTGTAGTACTTGATCGTGCCAGGTCTTTCGTGGACGCCCTCTATTCCTGTTGCCTTCAACACTCGCCTCATATATTTTCTTAACCATCCTTTCCTCGTTCATACGTTCCACATGACCAAACCATCTCAGCACTCCTTTCTTTATTCTATCTACCACACTACCGCCAGCATTGCATTCACTTCTAATTTGTCCATTCCTCATATCGTCATATCGACCAGAGATTTTCCACACAAGCGTCTTAGTGACGCCACAAATCGTTGGACTATCATTAATGTAACTAATAAAAATTACGCAAAATTCATTTGTTTCAATACAAGTTAAAATGATTAAAACCCTGAAAAAATCCAATTGGAAAACATTCCAATTGGAATTCGAAGGTTATTATTTTTTTAATTGACTTGTATTAAAGAGAATGAATTTTTCGTACTCGAAATAAGTTACTGTAGTGACAGTGCAACGTTTTACAAAAAATAAATCAGAAATATTGAAAAAAAAAATGCAAACTTTGATGCCGCATATCTCCTTGACTATTGATATTAGGTCATAATAGCTTGAACATTTTCGACTAATAATCAAAGCAGGAGTATAGTCCTGCGAGGTTATTAATGTTTTACAAATAACCCTGTATATACCTTTTTTAAGGTAGGTTATTCAACATACCAATTATTTATCATTCAAAATTCAGAAGAGTAATAACAGCATATATAATTATTTTATGTTGTAAGTAAATAGCAAAGAAAAAAAATGAAATAAAAAATAAAAAGTGTTAACTATAAAAAAAGGATTTATAAATATGTGAAAATATATAAGTCATCATATAATATTACCCGCCAAGTCCTAAAGAATAAGTTTGTAAATTTTGAGTCCGTTCGGTCGAACGGTACAGATTTAGATTGAAAATATATCAGGGGGTGGAGAAGGGGTAAAAGGCGTGAAGGGAAATGTCAGGGGTCCTAGAAAATAAGTTTGCAAATTTTGAGTCCGATCGGTCGAAGGCTACAGATTTGCACTGAAAATATATCAGAAGGAGGGGAAGGGGTTAAAAGGGAGGGGATAAATATGTTACGCATATGTTACCCGCCGGGTCCTAAAGCATAAGTATGCAAAATTTGAATCGGATCGGACAAACGGTGTAGATTTGTATAGAGAACAGACAGACAGACCTGAGTTCGGGCAAGCATTTATTCTGGTACTCTTCTAAAATTATTTGAATCATGGACGCTTTATCTCTCTATTTAGAATTGCTAAAAAACAAAAGCTGGTCGCTATTCTCTAAAATAATTTATTTAATATGAATTATTCTTTATTATGTGTATTATGCTTTGATTCAATCAATCCTACAATATGGTATCATTGGGTGGGGAGGATCATATAAAACATCACTAAACACACTCTATCTAGCTCAAAGAAGTATAATTAAACTTATTTTAAAAAGACCTAGAACCTACCCTACAAACCAATTATTCATAGACTTTTGTGTGCCTACTGTGATGGAAATTTTTGATAAAATATCATTTGTACAAATTTTTAAAGAAAATTATAAAATTGATTCCTTAACTTCTAGGCTCACTAGAGCATTCCTAAATTAAAAATCTCAGATACAAAACAAGCGCAGCCCACAATTATTATTCATTTGTAAGAATAAAAGATTCAATTCATTACCGGATAAATTAAAAAAAATTAAAGACTGTACATCATTTGGAAATGAAAAAAAACTTTCTTGAAATTTCCATACATGTTTTTTTTTCAATGAACGATTTATAACTTTGTGGTGACATATTTAATAATTAAATAAAACGCGACTTGGAATACACCACTAAATATTTCTTTCCTTTATTCAATATGAATAAAACCGTCTATAAGTTTCGGGAACGAAGTTCCCTTTCACAGGAGGATACAAAGTATACTAAATTAAATGATCATTATATAGTTAACTAGTGGGGTGGAGAGTAGGCGGAGTAAATAGAAGGGGAGAGGGTTGTTAGGGAATGATTAAGGGATTGTCAACGTTGGTTTTTTTTATTTATAATTGGAAAAATGTTAAGAATGGGATTGTTTGGGAATTGAATTTGAATGTGTATTATATTGTTATGAAGGTTAATTTTTTTTCTTATTTCTAAAATTTTGAAAGTATCTAATTGCCTATTATTTTTGTTATTTTGTAAAATTTGAAGACCTAAATTGATGTCGAAAGTATGGTCGTGTTCCAGCAAATGGTTTGAAAATTCCGAGTATCCATTGCTATTTAAACATCTTTAATGTTGTTTAATACTCGAAACTTGTAGAGGTGTTTATTCATATTGAATAAAGAAAATAAATATTTAGTGGTGTGTACCAAGTCGTGTTTTATTTAATTATCCCTTATATGTATTTATTTTTGTCTAATTTTAATTCCTGATATTTTGTTTACTATCTTGTTTCTTGATATTCTTTGTTTACTATTTTGTTTAATACTTTTTTATAAAAATTGTAATATTCATAAATAATATGGTATGTTTTACATCTCCCATAACCACGAGCGTCAGCTTTTTCTTTGTATTTCAATAAATTTTGAACCAAGAAAAAAAAAAGGATTTATAATGAAAACTTTGTTTTTTTATTTTTTTATTCTTAATATAGGTAATATAATAACATTAATATTTCCTAATATGTACATTGTAAAATATAATTATATCAAATTTCTAATCAAAAGTACGTATCACAAACTTACTCAGTTTCTTCTTAAAAATTTTCATATTTTTTCGTCTCTAATATCCTCTGGTAGACTCACATACAACTTCATCCCACTGTTCATCACAGAAGTTTGTGATCTTTTTTTCTTTCTGAATAGCAATCTTATTTCATCTTTTTTTCTTATATAATGGTCATTTTTATGTCGGTTTTCTCTTATTTTTCTTACTAATTCAAATGTATTGTTGTGTCCATTAACAATTTTGTATATAAATAGATATTTTAATGGGTTAACTTTTTATTTTTCCAGCCATCCCAGTTCCAAGCCATTTCTTTCTTCATATCCATTCCATGTGCACATTTGCGCTTTTTTGCAACACATCAGTTGAAGCGAAGACGTGTATTCTTAACATACTTAATTACGTGTATTTAGCATACGCTTGGGGCAGAGCTTACGATAATGTATGCGCAGCTTAATTAATTTTAGTTATTGGGTTATTATACGTTAACATGCATAATAATAACTGAACAACAGAGAACAGTGAATTATTTTGGCGGGACATACGTACACACATACTGTACATACACATTTCTTAGTTTATAGGTATGAAACTATAAATATGCGTATACTGGTATTTAAGCACATATTTATCCTCAATATATGATATGCTCTTGACCCCAGTAATCAGGGTAACCAAATACAAAAATACAAAAGAAGAAAAATCTATTGTGAAATCAATTGAATTGGGGGACATACCAATTTTTTTTCTTTCTTTATTAATTCGAAATTATTTAACGTCTTCAATAAGAGGCAAATAATATCGTAGTAACATTATCCCAATAAGAATTATATCGTTATCTGTCTGTCTGTCCGAAACTTCCCATAACATCCGTAACTTAAAAAAATGTATTTTTATCTTTTTTTTTGAGAACGACAGAAGATCCACTGGAATTTATTCCAAATACAAAATGACCACGACAAAAATCCCACATCACAAAATTCTGATGTTATTATCTCAGTTATAATAATTTCGTTGCCCGTCTGCCCGTAACTGCCTGTAACTTTTTATTTATTTTTTATTAATAAATAAATACTTGTTCATTAGGAACCGATATGTAAACTTGCGTCAGTTTTAACGGGTTACAGCTAGTTTATAGTAATTAAAAAAGTCTATATAAAACCGAAATTAAATTAATTATTGAACTCCTCAATCTGTGAGTGTGGACAAGAGGAAGAGGATTTGAACCACTTGTTTTTCAATTGCATTTTAAATGTCGGTTCTCAGTCCCTACTCCAGGATCTTGCAGATCTTAATGTCCCTTTCCCTACAAATATCCAGCTCTTGCTTACAGACTGCCGACGGGAAGTATTGAAAGTGTTACTACGATTTTTAGAGAGTAATTGCATTGAGCTGTAATGTTTATGTCGATGACCTGTTGACTAGTTTTTGGCAATAACATCCTTTTACTGGGTGACAAGCCATTAAATTAAAAGAAAAAAAAAACATGCTTCGGGTCCAATGATCTCATCATCAGGATACAACATATATTAAAAAACAAAAACATTAACGAAATCAGGAAAATTATTGCCATATTTTCCATATTTTTTTTTTTCTAATAGGTTTTATTATTTTTTAATTGTTTTCGTATTTATTATTGTATTTATCATAATTTATCATATATTTAAAAAAATATTATTTAATATATGGTTTATGATCTGAAATACCGGACACCGACTGAAACTGTATACCGTATAACGCAACAATTAAACATCGAAAGCATTACAAGAATCGAAACACTTAAAATCATTCACAGACTAGCAATTGGCGAAATTCAAGACGAAGACATAAAAATTACACAAAATACACGAAAAACACCAACGCAACACTAGAATGGCTCAAAACTATCACATAACACACGCCAAAACCTCGACTAATTTGAAACGGATTAAAACTATACAACGACCTGCCACAACAGACCAAACAACTGACCAATGACAAATTCAAAACAGATGTGACAAAAATGCTAAAACTCGGCCAACTATAAAAAAATGACTTTGTATCTAAATTATATTATTATTGTATTCCTATATTGAATCATTTAAAAATGTTATCCATAAACCTTTTAGGTTTCTATCATATTTTAAATAAAAAAAAATCATAATTTTTAATATTTATTAATAGTTTTCCACTAATAGGCTTTTAGGATTTCGGTATAGAGATGAACAGATTCAAGGATTCCGATGCCAGTCGAAGATGTACACCGATCTCTCTTCCATCGTCGCGCCTTCTATGATGACACTTTGCGACAGAGAATCAATTTTTCTGACCCGACAAAGTTTTTCAACAGATTAGGCATGATGACAGATTTTGAAATAACCTTCTATAATGTAGGAACACGTCTACTATTACCGAAAATATCATTATTTCACTAATAAACCAAGTTCTTACGCAAATAATTCAATTTTCATCTACCTATTTTTAATTTTGCGCGAAAACGCCCGCAGATGTCATGACGTCTACGTAACGTCAAACCTGAGTAAACATTGCAGTTCAAGAGAACATGGTGACGGTTACTTAGGCGAGATGTAATTCGCTCTGACCGGCGTTTCAGTTGAAATGGCCGATCGCAGAATTTTAAACTTTTATTTTATTTAAAATCTTATTAATCTCAATGTGTATGTTAAAACTGGATAAATTTTTAGAATCTTTTCAAAATATTTCCTTCTCTAAAATCATTTCTTTAATTCTTTAACACTGTCATTATGCCCATTGTAATAAACAACCTCCTTTAAGTCACAACACTTTTTAACTTATTTCAAAATTTATTATTTTTTAACCATGCCAGTTTAAGACTAGCAAGGTCATCTTCAGACTGCAGAAGGTAGCTTATTATTTTAAACTTTAAGTACAGGGGTGTTTAACACGTTAACAGTGACAAATCTATACAGGGCTAATAATGGGTCCGCTCTGTACTAAGTACTACAATGTAATACTACATTATACTGAAGTACACACACACTTCACACGTTTGTAAGTGAATTGCACACACTACAAACACTAAAAATTACACACACCTACAATTTCAAAGTACAAATTGCAAACAGCACACTTAAAAATGCACACTATAAACTACTCATTTCAAATCACACACTTTAAATTATAAATTGTGATTAAATTAAATTAAAAATTAAAAAGTGTGACTTTTTTTAAATATGTGAAATTTTTGGTCGATATTTTTGTGAAGTCGATGTAAATAAAAATAAATAATTGACGGAGGTTTCAATGTGCATAAAATGGTCCAAATATTTTTTTTTTGGTTGTCGAATGTAGAAAAGTTTGGAACTTGAAACCCACTAGCCCACGGATTAGAAAATTTTTGGATACTGAAACAACCCTTCCCCCCACAGTTTAGAAATTTTTGGGACCGAATAATGAAATGCCTGAAAACTGAAACAACCCCACCCCATCTTCTTCTTCTTCATCAGCCTTCGTCTTTCCACTGCTGGATATAGGCCTCTTCCTTATTTTTCCATTCTTCCCTGTTGTTGGCTAATTGTAGCCATTTCTTTCTCCCCACAGCGACAATATCATCGGCCCATCTCTTTTGAGGTCTTCCGATGCCTCTTTTATTTTCCCAAGGTATCCATTTCAGAGCTCTGGGAGGCCACCTTGTAATATCCTGTCTTGCAACGTGTCCTGCCCATTGCCATTTTAGCTTCGCTACACGATCCATGATATCAACTACTCTAGTTCTGCGCCTAATTTCGTCGTTTCTAATTCAATCTCTTAGGCTTACTCCAACTCTCCATGGATCGTTGAGTGCATTTGAGCTTTTCTACACTTTTCTTTGTAAAGGCCATAGTCTCCAATCTATACGTCATCACTGGCAGTGGTGGATTTGAAAATTTTGTAGTATTACACTTTTCAAGAAGTACTTCTTGTAGGTCACTGTAGTAGATACAATTTTGTAATACTACAATTAATTGACTTCAACTACAATTCACTAATGTTTTTTTTAGTTTTTCCTTCGCTAGTACAGGGTGTCTCATAGCTAGCATCAAGATTTGTATAATTATTTTAATTAAAGATAGAGATGTTAAAATTCTCCACATCTGCAAGGGGAATGCTTAGATAGACAAGAATCATTAAAGTAGCAGTTAATCTAGGAGCTGCTAGGCCCTGTGGGCGGCAATACAGGTCACTGCCCGGGGATTGGTTTATGCAATTGGCTGTCGGCAGTACTGGTTAACTATCGCCCATTGCTTATTGCTTTTCCTACGATTTAGTCTTTTTTTGAAACTGGTAATGGCAAAACCACGCACTGCATACTGCATTTTTGAAACAATCATAATATAGACAATCCTTCGCTGTGGATACTTTAGACATTGACACATTTCCAATCATTTATATTCCAACCTAAAAATTTAACGTCAATAATATAATTGGTCGCTCAAAAAATAAAATTGACCTTAGAAAATATAAACTTCTCTTAAAGTGACTCGAATGTTAAATTTTGTACATATTATATTTATAAACAATAAATAATATCTAAATGTATTTAAAAATAATCTGTAAAAAAAGTAACCCATAAAAACCAAGTTTTTATTATAACCCCTTTCTCATTTACTAGTTGAAACATTTTTTTCGCTTAACCTGCGCGTTGGGCTTCGGTCGGGCGATGCTACGAAAGGGAGTAATAAAAAATTTCCAAAAATCCAAAATTATACTATTATCAGGTTTCGCGTCTACCAGACGCGTTGAAATATTTTCGTACAACTTAATAAGTGGTATGAAAAAATCATTCAAAATTTAAAAAAAAAAAAAAAAATATTTTTTAAACGAAAATTTGATAGATCTTCTTGATCGTCGCCACGAGTCTGCTTGCAAAGTTTCAGCTCGATTGGATTACGGGAAAGGGGTTTAAAATGGATCCAAAGTTTTTTTGTCAGACAAGAAGACAAGCAGACGCCACGAGTTAATATAAAGGGAGTAAAAATAACATACGATTTGGCTTAGTTTTGAAGAAGGCAAGGGAAAAAAAACACATATCACGATGCGTGTTTAACGCAATTAAAATATAGATTATCCTTCTTAATTAACCCTGAATTCTGTATGAATACACAACTAGAAATAAATGCTCTTTACCAGTTCGTATATCTATTATTAACTAATATTAATATGGTCAAGTTATGTAGGTATGGAAGGCAGATATTTAGTTAAAATACCTCGCAAATATGCAAATACTGTTAAAATCTACAAAAAACATTAAATAAATCTAGAAATACACCTGTTATTTCCAAAATTATAATTGTAAAATTATAGAAGCACTTAATCAACAAATGGAAATATACCAAAATGTTTATTTCCATTTGTTGATAATAACAATAAAATTGTAAAAATACCACTAGGTAAAAATGTTTCACAACAAATGAGGGGAGAAATATTAAAATTAAATTATCACAAAACTTTTAAAATTATAAATAACCATTAAAAATTCACTACTACATAAACACTTTATAAGCTTTCTGTTAAAATTTTCTAACATATATTATATGAATGCTCTAGATTAAGATAATAATTACCAGTCTGAAGATGGCCATGATAAGCTTAAACCAGTATGGTCAAAATTAATAAATAGTGGAAAAAAATTAAGTGTTTTAATTTAATCATTACATTGAATTCAATAACCAATTAAAGGCTTAAAAATAAGAAACAATATCTGTAATTTCAGAAAATAAAAAATAAATAACCATTATCATTATTAGTTTAACGACTCTCTTGTCCAAGAACAATTGTGGGTGATCAAAGTTGAGTATGTAAAGCAGTGTAGAAAAAAAGAGGTACATTTGAAGGTGTGAGAAGGATATTATAATTCAGTTTAAAAAGTAGGATGCCATATGGTAACCCTATCAGTAATATTGCTCATTCGTGCGTTCCTGATACGATAGTATACTCCATCGGTTGCCGTTATATTTTTTGTGTGCGAATAATCGCCTTCCAGTTTGGTTGTGGTGCAGAAAATATCACATATTAAATTGCGACAGTCTTAGTAACTTATATCACATTAAATCAGTTTAAGACGAAGTCTATAAAATAATAATCATGATTTTATTTCATTCGCCAGTTTTCGTAAACTTTATGTTATTTGTGTCATTTTCTGTGGGATTATTTTATCTGTGGATGAAACACAGATTTGGTTACTGGAAGAGGCGAGGATTCCACAGCGCACCAGCTACTTTTCCATGCGGAAACATAGGATCAATCATCGTACAGGATCAAGGTTTGGGAGAATACTTCGGAAAAGTCTACAAAGAAAACAAGCAACACTCGTGTACCGGCATTTTCTTACTGTACACAAAAGCTCTCGTCATCAACGACTTGGAATTGATCAAAAAAGTAATCCTGAAAGATCAGCAATACTTCTTGGGTCACGGTTTCAAGTCTGACAAGAAAAGGGACCCTCTATCGCAGCATCTTTTCAGCTTAGAAGGGAAGGAGTGGAAGAGGATCAGGGCGAAACTGACCCCAACATTTACGTCCAGTAAAATAAAGTACATGTTTGAGACCATGTCCTCCTGCTCCGACACCATGCTGGAGTACATCAAACAGGACGTGGGGACCGGTAATACAATAGAAATCAAGGAAATCATTGCCAAATTTTCGACTGATGTAATAGGCTCCTGCGCTTTCGGTATAGAGATGAACAGCTTCAAGGACCCCGATGCCGAGTTCAGGAAGATGGGGAAAAAGATTTTCAGCACAGGCTTTTTAAAGACGTACACCGATCTCTTTCCCATCGTCGTGCCTTCTGTGATGACAACTTTGCGATTGAGCATCAATTTTTCCGATGTGACGAAGTTCTTCACCAGAATCGTTCCCGAAACAATCAACTACAGGAAGAAAAACAATGTTACCCGAAATGACTTTCTTCAATTGTTGATAGACATGAAAGAAATGGATTCCAAAATGGGTAAAAATTCAAATAATTGCATGTGTTTATTATTAATTCTTTTTTATTTGGTTCTTTTTTCACAAATTAGATAAATCTCAGATATTTACATGAGATAAATATCAGTGCCGTCTACACATGCTGATCTGACTTTAAAATCAAATTGAGAAAAATAAGGCAATATATATTAAAATATATTCCTAACGAATAAGCCATTGGCTTCGAAACATGTTGAATTTTTTTCAATAAAAAAGTGGTGTTTACAAAGTTATTTTATATAAATTATAATTATGTCACCACAAAATAATTTTTCTATATTTGAAGAAGAAATTAAAATATATGTTAACGTAAAATTCACGCCTCAATGTACTCACTGCACGCCCCTGATAGATCTAGCATGACCGCCGTATGAATACAGATAAAATTTCGCCTACGCGCAGTTACCCGAAGATATTTCGTCAAACTTCAGTTAAATATTCAACATACAATAGTCGTACGACAGGCAAACAGAAAAGCGGTAAATTGAATAATTCACTCATGTTTATTTTTTAAGATATACAAAAAATAAAAAGGTTTTATGTTTTCAAAAAAAAAAAACTGAATGGACGATGGAGGTATAAGCGAAAGAACATAGGAAGATAAAAAAGTAATTAAACTTCAAAAAAATTCGCGTCAATTTAATTCATGGATTCTTTGAATATCAAAATTGTTAATATATCTCTCTGTTTTCGAAGTATTTACTTTCACTATCACTCGAATAATTATTTAAATTTATAATAAGTCCCTCTTTAGGATTATCCGCCACTATTTTGCGTTCCATAAACTTATTTTTAAAATATTATTAACGGGAATATAGGTACTTTTTTACACCACTAATTTGTAGAAAATACCAATTCAGGGCCAATGGTCCCTTCATCAGGATACAATGTAAACAATTCTAAAAAATCGAAGTATTGACATTAACTGAAGGATGAATAAATAATTAAGTACTAAAATGAAGACAAAGTTAAAAAATAATTATTGATAAAAAGTACATGGGTATTTATAATATTTACTCATAATTTACTATTAATATTTTTTATTTTCATAATTTCTAATTTATCCTGCTGTAATCCTGTATTATTTCTATGTTAACTTTGTGAACCCTTATTAATATCAAAATAATATCCATTTCCAAAAGATGATTATAAAATTTTGGAAACGAGTAGCTTGTTGGTGTAGTGGTCATGTCGCTCACCTAGTAATCTGGTGGTCGGTGGCTCGAGCCCCATTCCAGGATACCAGCAATAAGTCCTATTTTCATAGCACAAGCTGTGAAACAACCTAAGCTTGAAAATAGAAAGAATATTGATGCGAACCTAACCTAACCTAACCTAACCTAACCTAACCTAACCAATAAAAACTAAGTTTTTATTATATTCCTTTTCTCATTGAATCAGGTTTCGTGCCTACTGCACGCGTCGGACTCATTACTCATTTGTATTGATTCCAATTTGAAAAAACCATTAAAATTTTAAAAAATCCAAAATTATTCTATAATTATTTAAAAAATTTAAAAAAAAATTTGTTTGATCCTTTTTCCATCGCCACAAGTCTGCCTGAAAAGTTTCAGCTCGATTGGTTCACGGGAAAAGGGTGAAAAATCGATCCAAAGTTTTTCCAGCAGACAACAAACCGCAGACGCTCCGAGTTAAAAGAAAGGGAGTAAGAATCGGAATAATTATTGAACCATGTTGGTATTTTCAACAAATTTTTGGTATAAACAAATTATTCTAGTAAATTATACTAAAAATGTCACCATAAAATTATGCCGCATTTATTGAAGAAGATATTTTTTCAGATTGCCCCCTTCTAGAAGAAGAGACCATTCATCTTGAAAAATAGCTTCAGCCTTTTTCACTATTAATTAATAGACAATTTTCATGTTCATATCTACTTTATTCCTCGCGACAAAACCTTTGGTTTGACCTCAGATTTTTTAAATAGAATTGAAAATCGAGTGATATGAAGGAAGCCTTACTATATTGTGCCAATGTTATCAAGTTTATCTAGAGTCTAGAGTCTATGTTTTATTATTTTCTTTGCGAAAAAGAATCAAGTCTTAGAGTTCGTTCATTTTATGAAAGCCACCGGCATTGGTGTGAGTAACAGTGCGTTTACAAAAACTCGTTGCATTATTTTTTGTTGTATTTTATCTTCTAAACTTGACATAAGCATAGGTACATGTATTATAAAACAAAAATTCTGATTCCGTTTTCAAAATGATTATTAAATAAAAATTAAACATTTACTTGTGCTTTTTTTATGGTTTTTAGTAAAATATTTTTTTAATATTAAGATTTTTTTAATACTTCAGTTTATTGAAAATTAAAAGTAATTAGTGAATCCATTACTATATCGCTTATTATTAGGGATGGGTCGTCCACGTCCGTCCATCGACGAGACGATCAACTAGTTGACGCATCAACTTCGTTACGCGGACTATCGTTGGCTATTTTTATTAAGTTCGAAGGAAGTTTGAAGGAATATATAATATAGAATCGAGGAAAGTAAAACCGCTACTTGTGCTTATATGTAAAATGATATATTTTATTATTTATTTGTTTACGCACATCATAGGCTTTTACATATTATTTTATATACTTCTTTCTATATATAATAAAGAAAGAAGTAGGTGTACACAACAATATCAGGTGTAAGCAGTAAAATATAAATATAAACTACATATATAAGCTGTAAAAGTATTGGGTGTAAGCATTAAAATATGAGCATAAAAATTAAAAATGTAAATAAGTACAAAGCAGTAATGTGTGTATAAAAAATATATTAGGTACATATCATTACATGTGTACAGGGTTATATGGAAAACATTAATAACCTCGCAGGACTATATTCCTGCCTTGATTATGAGTCGAAAGCTAGTTGATCGTCTCGTCGATGGACGGACGTGGACGACCCATCCCTACTTATTATGTCATTGGTATTAATCATTAATCAAAATATACAAGTA
Organism: Agrypnia vestita; assembly: GCA_016648135.1. Taxonomy (NCBI): domain Eukaryota; kingdom Metazoa; phylum Arthropoda; class Insecta; order Trichoptera; family Phryganeidae; genus Agrypnia; species Agrypnia vestita. The sequence goes on along the minus strand of JADDOH010017009.1, from coordinate 18,820 downwards.
TCTACGCAACAATGGCTCAAGTAGTTACGTGGTATAATTTAATAATGAAATATAAGAAGCGAAAAAGGAATAATTCGTTCTTTCTTTCCTACCAAAGTGTCTTTATTCTGGATAGTAAATTCTTTGCGAATGAATGTTGTTTTTTTACATCGAAATCTACCGGTTATGTCCGGTTTTAAGTCAGCGGAATCCCGTTTTATGAACGATTTTACAATTTTTTATAGACTAAATTTCAGTTTAACGGTTAATAATTGTAATTGAAACCGCCATAGTTAAAAATAAAATAAGATGAAATATTTTAATAGTCGGTACACATATACATATACAGGGTTATTTGTAAAACATTAATGACCTCGCAGGACTATATTCCCGCCTTGATTATGAGTCGAAAATGTTCAAGCTAATATGACCTAATGTCAATAGTTATGGAGATATGCGACATCAAAGTTCGCATTTTTTTCCCAATATTTCTGACATATTTTTTGTAAAACGTTGAACTATCATTACAGTAACTCATATCGATTACGAAAAGTCCATTCTTTTCAATACAAGTTAAATAAAATGATGAAAACCCTGAAAAAAATCCAATTGGAATGTTTTCCAATTGGAATTCGATAGTTTTTATTTTTTTATTTGACTTGTGTTAAAGAGAATGAATTTTTCATGTTCGATATAAGTTACTGTAATGATAGTCCAACGTTTTACAAAAAATAAGTCAGGAATATTGAAAAAAAAAATGCAATCTTTGATGTCGCATATCTCCTTAACTATTGACATTGGGTCATATTAGCTTGAACATTTTCGACTCATAATCATGGCAGGAATATAGTCCTGCGAGATTATTAATGTTTTACAAATAACCCTGCATATTATATTTAGCTTCGTTTTGTAAGTATTTCCATTTGCTGTGTATTTAACTTTCAACACACTTCAATAAAATAATGATCAGGTATTATTTGTCCAGTATGGTCCAAGTCTCCTTATTTTTAAAATACTTAACACTTTAAAAAATATTTTTATATGTATGTTTCGAGAAAATAAATACCGGATTTCTTCCAGAAAGGAATAATTATTAATTAAGGTAAGGTAAGGTAATAATTAAGGTAAATTTTTGAAGTTTCACGGGTATCGTGTATGAAAGTCTTACAAAATGTAGGGGCTGGCTTAAGTGATCACTTTACACAATGCAACGTTCAGAAATTCCATCGTAAGAACATCTACACTTAATTCAATTTTTTGAAAATTGTTTTGTTTGAAAGGGATTTCGCTGCTGGTAATGATATATCTATATTTTAAAGTGGAATATTATCACTAGAATAGTTCCTACTATTTCTCGAGTATGTTTGTGTGCACATAATTTGATCAAATGTGTTTATTTCAGGAGAGAGTCTGACCATGAATGAGTTGTCTGCCCAGGTGTTTGTCTTCTTCGTCGCCGGGTTCGAGACCTCCTCCACCGCGGCCAGCTACGCCTTCCTGGAGCTGGCCAAGAACCCTGACATCCAAGAGACGGCGAGACAGGAAATAGAGAGAGAGCTGGCAGAGACTGGGGGGAAAGTGACGTACGAGGCGGTGGCCAAGATGACGTATCTCACGAACGTTGTGCAAGGTAACATAAACCCTCCTGACTCCGTTAGTAAATTTATTCCAGTGTTTCTCATATTATATAATCCGACGAATTCGTAAACTATGTTTGAAAATACATATAGTCATCCATTTTCTTGAAGATTCGAATAACTTATGTCTACATGATTCCTTTACATTTAACTTTTAATAATCTTTTTAAAATACATGACTTATAAGTAAATATGTTTTTTGAACAATATTTTTATATGAAAATAATAATAATTTTAAAAACACACTTACTGCATATTGTCCCCAGAAGGATGTTTAATTAATTGACGAAGCAAATTTATATATGAGAAAAGTGGATGAAAGTCTCTTATACGATGGCTCAGGGCCTGCAACCTGATCACTCTACACAATGCGACGTTCGCCAATTCCAACGTAAAAACATCCACACATTATCCAATTTTAAAAGTTCTATACATATGTTCGAATCAAGAATCTTTCACATATTACTTTGGTCTCTGCTACATACATCTGTTGATTTTTTTCTCATTAACAAGTTAGTATACACAGCTTTCGTAACTAGTACCTAATGATACCTCTATATTGTATTTTCTTTAAGTGGAGTTTTTCAATCTACTTTTCTCACACATAAATTAGCTTCGTCTCTGTGAGACTCCAATAATTTATTCTTAATTGAATAAATATGTGATATTCAAGACACGGCAAACAAATTTTACAAATTTTTATTAATTAATTAATTTTAAAAAATCAGTTTCATATTCTCACATATGGTATTGAAGCGAGGGCAGATACTGTCAAGACAAAGAGCATGATGTTAATAACAACAGTAATGAGAACTCTGCGTGCCATTGCTGGGAAAACTCTGCATGATCGCGTGAAGAATGAAGGGAAGAGGTCTGCGAAGTTCAAGATGGGGTCAGATGGGGCGACAGCGTCGACGATACTGGTACCAACACGTACAGAGAATGAGTACAATAAGACTACCATACAGAGCTCTGCATGGCGTACCAGATGGCCCGCGTTTACCAGGGAGACCTCGAAGCGATGGAGACAGATCTGGAGTTCAGCATCACAAGAGAAACCTCCTGCACAAACATACTCTTGAGTCTAAAGAAAGTTGAAGAAGAAGAAGAAAAAAAAAACACTTTATATTTTACTTTGATCTTCAAATATAATATGTTATTAATTAAAACAAATCACAGCAATCACTGAATAACACTTCCAGAAAATACGTTTTATTATTTTAATTTTATTTGTTTTACATTTGATAAGGTTAAATTATACTAAGCCTGTCGCATTAGAGAGCTCTGTGTTGAGACAGGCAAAGTTTACTATTATAACTCATATGTAAGTACATTTTATACAAAATAGGTTTAAAAAAAAATTACATTTTATACAAATAAGTATAAAAAAAAAGATTTATCATCGCCTACACTCAGGCACATGTAAATATACCCTAATACAATCTCAATTTTTTTAATTGTCAATTTTTTTGGATGAGTTTCCCAATAACTGGTCGACCCATTCCTTTTACATCAATTTTAATTGATATTTTTACATTTTTCGGATTGTTCATTTGTGATATCCTTTCCAGCATTGTATTGTACAGTAAACATGTAAAGATTGGGAAAAAAAATTCCCCAAATACCCAGAACATTCCATTCCACACATGAAAGTCTGATTTTGATCTACCCTTTTCAGTAAGAAATAATTTTTATAATCTTGTTTTTTTGTTAATTGTATATGTCATCAAAATAGAAGACAAGTGATGAAAAATGTTATTATTTTTAATTTTTAGAAACATTAAGGATATATCCCGTGGTCCCGTTTCTGTCCAGGGGCTGCACCACGGATTACCCCATTCCCGGGAGTAAACTCGTCATAGAAAAAGGCACAATCGTCATAATCCCTCTCATGGAACTTCAGAAAGATCCAGTCTTCTATCCGGATCCAGACAAGTTTGATCCGGAGAGATTTAATCCAGAAAACACGGCACAAAGACCCTCGCATACACATCTTCCATTTGGAGATGGGCCGCGAGTATGCATTGGTAAGTAATTTTTAAATAGTTTTAAAAATAAAATTCATACACGTCTATTTAGATAAGTGTATGATTTATTCAAAGAACGTTAATTATTTCATCAACGACTTCTGTGTTAAAATTCCCATCCACAAAACAGGTGATAAATCAGATGTAAAAACTATAGACCCATCTGTAGGTATTTTACCCGCAATTTTGAAGCTACTTAAATTTTTTTGTATAAAATAAAATAAAAAAATTAATAAATCAAATCATTACACAATTTCAACATAGTTCAATAAGTGGATGATTTACTTTGACGAACCTCACAGCAAAATCAACCTATATTTCTAATTGTTTGCACAATACATGTCAGGTTGGTCAAAATATACTGATTTCAGTAAAGCGTTTGATACAATTAGTCACAAGATTTTCTACAAAAAATTATCTTAACTAGGAATACAAAAAAATCTTTTATGTTGGTTTACAAGCTGTTGCATTCAAAGGAACTTATTAGTCAAAGTACACGACTCCTTTTATAGTATATAGTAACCAGTGGCGTTCCCCAAGATTCCCATATAGGACCTACCGCATTAAATTGTTTAATAAATGACATTGTTGTAAATGATCCAGGAGAAGTTCTGTTATTCGCGGACAACATTAAAAATTTAAATAATATAGCTAAGCACATAAATGTATAGATTGTAACTGAGAAATCAGTTGGAACACTGTAGCCCATATGGTATCCAAATTATGTGACTCACAGTCACACAATAGAAAAAGTTCAATTTATTTATGACATGTCAACAATAGATACGGAATTCCAATTGAATATTATTCAAACTATTATCACCATCAACATCAGACAAGCTTATGAAACTTAGCGGTATGCGCATAATAGCTGATCTAATATTTTTGTATAAAATAATTTATTCAAATAACTTGTAAACCTCAGAACTCTTATCGTCCAAATCACATTCCATATAACGAAATACCGTTCGCAAACCTTATTTCTAAATACCGTTAACTAACTTTTAATACTAGAAAATAAGTATGCACAATTGGCAGATATTGTTTGTATGAATTAGAGTTGCTACCGATATCTGTTTAATGACCATTTCAACATTAATATTTTCATTCAATCTTGTAATTGAATGACATGTATTTGCCTATATACATATACGTGATTTTGTATATTTATATGTTTGAATTTAAGATTCTCATGTGTTGGAGGTAAATTATCTCGATTATGCCGCGTCACTTGGTCCTGAGAAGGACCATTTTACTCCTTTAATTAATAGTAGATTGTACTACTCATTTTCGATTTGTCACTGAAATGTCGCTCTAGTATGATCGTGAAAATACCTCATTTATTTAAGACCGACAGTTCAGGGCAAAGTAAATTTAATTCGTATAATTAGGTCGTATAATTATGCCTCACTGTTGGACTTCTAGTAATTCTGCGTATATGTTGAAGATTTGGGGAAATATATATTCGAAACTAATGGATGTGTAAATGAAGTGTCTTAAAAAACACACGCACAATATATAACTAACCTTTTTACAAGCACACAGGTAGATTCCTGCCTAAATTTATAGGTAGAAAATGTTCTAACATTGTGTTCGAATATCAATAGTTATGGAGATAAAAGTCTCCAAAGTTTAAATGTTTTCCCAATATTTTCCGTAAAACTTTGAAAAACAATTTCTTCTTGCAACCGTTTGTTCAGAAAAGTTTTAACTTCACAAACATAGTGAATAATGTGACTACTAAATGTGGAGACCTGTAATCGGCCATCTATATTATATTAATGTTTTCTATGCTACTTTGTTGTTGTTGCTGTTGGTCTTCCATGAATAAATAAATAAATAAATGGTGTCATCTCGACAACAACGACAAAATAATAAATTTTTGTTACAGTTTACACGTTTTCCCAATATTTTCCGTAAAACTTTGAAAAAACTTGTATGGAATTTCTTTTTGCAACCGTTTGTTCAGAAAAGTTTCAACTTCACAAACATTGTGTCGTCTAATAATAAAATTAGTAGTAATAATATTTTCTGTTCATAAAATGGACTTCCTGGCGCCACCAAATATGTTCTTCTCTATTTTATTATAAATAAAAAGTATACTCGCCTCCAAAGTTAAAAAATTGTGGTATCATTCAGAATCGCATGTAAAAAAAATTCTGTACGGATTTGTATCTTAACGTCGACAATATTTATTTAATTTTCGATTTTTTTCAATTTATTATGATTCAATTTATATGTTTAATTTTCAGGAAGTCGATTCGGTATGCTGCAGGTTAAGTTGGCGCTGCTAACAATTCTCCTCCATTTTAACGTCTCCCTTTCTGATGAAACGAAACTTCCCTTGAAGTACGATCCCAGGACCTTTTTTCTGCACACCAAAGGCGGATTATTCCTTAAACTAACCCCTAGAAAATAAATTATGAATATAAGAAACGACACAACTTTTTGCTCATTTTTAAATATATTTATCAATTAGTTTTTAACAATATATTTATATTTATACTCTAAGAAAACAATTAATGGATGTTGTCCACAGAGAGATAATTATTAATTAAGATAAATTATAGAAGTTTCACAGAGACGAAGATTAAATGGGAAAACATGTACGTAAGTCTATATAAGGTGGACCAGGGTTTATGACCTGTATGAAATAGCTTAAGTGATTACTTTACACAATAATAATAATAT
>JADDOH010017009.1:0-12466 GCA_016648135.1 Agrypnia vestita | reverse complement strand
ATGTTTATATATAGAAGTTTCATTACCAGCTACAAAAATCTGTGTATACTATTTCATGGGAATGACTATAGATAGACTCTAGCATAGTCCATTCGAATATATGAAAGAATTTGATTTAGTTGTATTTGTAGTTGTATCACCAGTGTTGAACGTGGATGTTAGAGTTGTTAAAAATGACAACACAGATGATAAAGACTTGAAAAAAGAATGAAGATTGTCCTTGCTTTTATTGCAACAACCCATTTTCACGTTCCAAGCATGGTGAGAGCATATGTTTTCGTTGTAATCATGCACCCTGTGCTTGACCTGCCTGAGAAGACTGAAATCTTTGTCTAATTGTTAGTTCCTATGTTGTTTATCGTTATGTCCGTAATTCGTATGTCCTTTTACCCACATTGTTTGGACAAAATGGTTTTTGGTTGATCTCTCATATATTATTTATACTTTGTTAATCCGCATTTTTATTTTTTGTAGAGTCTACGCCTTATGTAGATAATGAACCAAAGATGTTTATTAAAAATACTACTATTCTAACTTTTACAATTAAAAATATATTTATCAAAATAAAAGCACTGTGTCATTTTATCCGTACTTCCCCTATATGAATTTGTGAGGTCGCATAAATACCTAGGTTTAATTATTGATAAACACTTTAAATGTATTTGAAGGTAAATAAGATTTGCGATAATCTCAGGTCACATTATTAGGTAGATTTTACAAAATTACTGTATTAAGATGACAGTATTACGAATAATCCATTTTTGTTTGGTCGAGCCTTAATTGAGATAAGGCGTCCGATCGTGAATTCACTTCTCTAACTCAAATATAAAGAAAATCTAAAATCTTCAAAAAACAATAGGTTAAAAAAATTGCAAGCCAGAAATCTTCTGAATCGAGGCAAAAATCAAAAATTATTTAACTCTTTCGCAAACGTTCTTCTGTTGCACGGATTGCTACTATTCTTGTTAATAACAGAAAATTATAATAACAAAGTTTTAAATAGAATAGTTTTACACGAAAGAAATACAAGAGGTGTAGCTAATATAAGTTTGACATTTATCTATGCTTAATGATTCTTCATTGTTATGATCAAGGATAAATTTTTTTGAAAAAATCACCAAATAAAATCCTTTTATGGGAGATATTTTTAATTCTTCTATTCATTTTTTTATATTCCGGTACAGTTCATTTAGTATCTAAATTAGTAGATATAAGAGTTACTTTTTCAGATGTTATAAATTGTGTAGTAGTTAGTTAATAAAATATGTTTCATTGTAAGGATGTACATATAGAAAAACATCCAAAAAAGTTTTGTGAGTCTAGCTTATTATTATATGTAATTAAAAGTTATAAAATGAATAAAAAAAATGTAGTTTATGTACCATTTTGAGGTTCAGTATATCGAAATTCTCACTTATTTTGATAAATGTAACTCTTAAGGCAATCATCTGGCAATGCAAATAAAATTCAACAGCAACGAGCATTTTTTTCTCGTAACATTATCAGTAGAGGTATCAAAATATGTATATAGGTTTAAAATAATTTTTTTATCGAGTTACATTCATTTTAAATACATGCATTTTTCTAAAATAACACCACATATATTAATTGATTAATTCTTAAATGACCAAACCAACATTGTGGACAATTTACTCAGTTGTCAAAATATATATATGTTCAAAATATACAAAAACTTATATTTAAGGCGTCAAAGTTCTCGCGGATATCTTCAATACTAAAGCATGCCGGAGCGGATAAATTTCAAACTCTCTCTGATGGTGTACAAAAGTTTTCAAAGAAATGCATCACAATATTTGATGGACCTCTGTATCCCGGACAATATCACTAGAAGGTGGCTCCCGCTGCGAACAGCTAAATCGGTAAGCTGTAAGTACCAAGGAGACCTGGAGCCACCAAGTTTGCGGAACGTGTTTTCAGCATTACGGGCCCAGCTATGTGGAATCAGCTGCCCCCAGTGTTGCGATCCACGGAGAATCAAGAAGCATTTAAGAAAAGGCTAAAACTCTCTTCTTCAAGATATCCTCTTATTTTTAAAGCGCCTCAGAAGCGTATTTTTCGCAAAAACCTGCGCTATAAAAATTAGCATAACCATAACCATACATTTATAAATTCTATATTTAATATATTTTAATTGCCATCTATGGAATTATAGCGGCATTCACATGAAAATTGGAAAATCCACTACAAATATTCAGTGGGCAAACTTTTAATTCTTTTTCACAGATGTTGCGAAACCACTCTAAGGGTTTTATCGAGAAAAACCCTGCACATGAAAATTTAATTAATTTTTTGTATAATATAGATGACCGTTGTTTTGACTCCTATTAAAAGAATTCAAATAATGTGGTTAAGTATTTGCCCTAAATATTTGTTATTTTCTATATTGTTAATTTTTATTAATCTCATTTTTTCGTTTAGCAGCTCCCAAAAAACCTTACTAGTCGTACTTTAAAATGAATTAGACACACCTTAAATGTTAATTAATGTATCGTTTGTTTCATTATATAAATAAAATAATAAATAAAAATTGGGGTGATTTACCGAATATTTTGTTTCCCTTTATAATTATTTAAATAATTATTTTATAATTTTATAAATGACATAATTCTGATGACGACGATTATCTTTTATAGAATAGCTGGAATCTGACTTTAGTGACTGTGAAGGAATTTCGGATGAAGACGATTACTGCACAAAATGCATAGATAAACATCATGATAAATCTGGGCCAAAAATGGACTGACTACGCTGCAAAACCTGCAAAGGGTGGTTGTACAAAACTTGCGTCACCTTATATAGCATGTTTAGAATTTCAAAAAGGCCAACTAATACACTTTTATTTTTTTCCTTGGGCGTGTTGTATTAGGGAAGATGACTTAAGGTTTATATTTAATATTTTGTTTTCGAATCTTTCTAAATAAATATATTTTATAAATAATATTAAAAGAGGATGATTAATAAACATTTATTCCCTTACACCTTGTATCTCTCACAGTTTTTCTTTCAAATGCTATCAAACCATTTAGGGGTGGAAATTTAATGATTTTTTTCCAGCAGGAATTTTTTATGGCACATATTAAAATACATATTAAACTATTATTTTATTGGAGAATTTAAAATGACCTTGTCACACTCATTCCCTTGGAGCTCATTGGCCGTGAATGAGATGCAATATTACATTCGGATACAGAAAATAATGTACTGTTGAAATAAAATCAAACGTAATAATTTCGTTTTCTGTCCATCCGTCCGTCTGTCTGCCCCATAACTTCATGTAACATCCGTAATTTCGCTCGAATTCACGGCTAAAAAAACGACCGAAATGGGGCTTAAACGCCGGGCCACCAATCCCGAACCGGCCGATTAACACATGTGGCCACGGTCGCCTCTCCGTAGACCGACAAAAATATGTTATAAATATATACTGAGCTTGGCAAGGACGCCAACCAACGTTCCGTCATTTTTGACGGGTAACAGCTGGTATATATTATTAAGCTTATGTAATTTTGATGTATAAATGAATTATATATACTTAAGCATATCCGATTTCGAAAAAATCTGTTTTTGTCAAATTGGGAGCAATTTGAAAAAAGAAAAACTTTTTTTTTATTTGAACAATTAAAAAATTGGCATGACGGAATAAAACTAACGTACGCTGCATTTTATATATTTCAGTTTTAAATACATACACGATCTTATTTTGTATCTTGGACAAATTTGCACTGGGGAAAGTTGCATCTCAGTCACGACGGAGGAGTTCCACAGGAATGGACATGAGTCGACCATTTTTTTCTAATGAAATAGTTTAATAGGTACCTTAATAAGTGTCAATAAAACAAAAATATATATAATGATAAATCGCCTTGTAAAAAAATCACCCAATTTCAATCTTAATTTCTTAATTTCGCTTATCTTCTTACAGGCATTTTTCCCCTAACTACCCAACTAAAAATAACATATTTTACCATTACGCTTTTCTGGGGGTCAGTCGTAAAAACAACCCTCCTTTGGTATGCAAGAGGAAGGCCTTTGGTTCGTAAACCAGCTTGAAGTTCGTTTCCTCGCACGCAGAGATTTCAAAATGGAGAATTAGCTTCAGGATGGCCAACTTTACCTGCAGCATGCCAAAACGATTTCCTGAAACAAAAATATGGCGACGTTTATGTTTGTAAAATAAACTTTGGGTTATTTATTTTATTTTTTAAGAGGAATACAGTAATTCGGGAAGTCTGCAAGGTTCAAGATGTGGTCTACGATGCTGGTACCGATACGTACAAAGAATGAGCACAACAAGATTACCACACATAGCTCCGCATGGCGTACCAGATGGACCGCGTCCACCAGAGAGACCCCCAAAGCGATGGAGAGATAGCTGGAATTCAGCATCTCAAGAGGAAACTCATACACAAACAGACTCTTGAGTCTAAACAAGGTTGAAGAAGAAGTAAAGTCATGTTACAAAGCCTTTTAGATAACTAATTAATTAAGGAAAATAAAAAATAATCGTAAACAAAACTTTAACCCTTTTTACATTAAATAATTATTCTACACATATTTACACTAGGACTTATGACTCACTCAACTTTCACTAACATTGCACTTGATACTTTGTAGATACATAATTACTACCTTATGAAAATAAATATTACTGACGAATTAAAAAAAATATTATAATTGTGTTCTATAACGCCACTCTGGGACAGGCGTGGCCTAGTAGAGTGGCATAATCCACAAATTTAACAAAAAAAAAATAATTTATCTTATATTTTACTGTTAAATTAGTATTAAGTACCTTTATCTGTAAACAAGGATTTTTTTGAAATAAAAAAAAACTAAGTTTTTCTTTTTAATGGCTCGGTGTAGCAGGTAGATAGTAGACTAGTACCATTAGTAGACTGCCCTTTTCGGATTTCAAGGATTTAATATGCTAGTGTGCGTAACAGCCTGTTCCAAAAACTCATAATACATCGTTTTTAATTATTAAATGATAAAATATGGTATTAGAAAACTCATAGGAGGTAGAACGCAGATGAAATGTTAAACTTGTACTGATCAATTTTTCATATAAACTGTTTTTTAACGATATATATATATTTTCACAAGTCTAAAACAATGGTAACTGTACATTATCGAAGTCTCTCGAATGGTCCACGTGAATATAGAATCAACTTGGTTTTTCTCATAATCACTAGAAATATGGAGAAACTAGTCGAAACTAGTTCCCACTTTGTCCCCTGATTGCACTTGAGTCTGGTCCTCTTGTCACACAATAATTATTATCTGTTTTCTGTTTAAGATTGATTATTTATCAGCACACATTCACTCAATTTTATAGACATAAGCTCTTATTGTTAAATAGAGATGTTTAAGAATAAATGGTATGTCGATGTGACAGATTTAAATGGCACACAGAGAATGTCAACATCGAGGTGCCTTTACGTAGACTAGTGGATTGCAACAAAATATTACGGGTAGGAAGGGAACAAATACTAGGATTTTGTATATTATAGATATCTCACAGAGACGAAACTGTATTATTATGGGAAAGTAGGTATAGAAGTCATTTGGGTGTACATAGGACTTATGACCTATCTTTATGGTTGGCTTAAATGATCACTTTACACAATTGTAACATTCGCCATTTCCACCCATGATAGAATATACCATGCTTATTCATTTTTTGGAAATTGTATATATGTTCAAATTGCGTGGAAAGCTTTCACATATGAGTTGTAAGCGCCTTTCCATGCGGCCTGTACAAAGCCATTTTCATTCCCCTAAATCCCCACAGATGTCGCTAATGAGAAAATCTACATTGATTTTTTACGGAATTTTGAGAGCAATATACTTTATTGTGTAAAGTGATCACTTAAGCCAACCATAAAGATAGGTCATAAGTCCTATGTACACCCAAATGACTTCTATACCTACTTTCCCATAATAATACAGTTTCGTCTCTGTGAGATATCTATAATATACATTAATTGATTAATAATGTCTCTGTGACATAAAATCCAGCACTGTTCTGAAAGATTTGAACAAACTCAAAATATTCTGAACTAGGATTTTGGTTGGTATCAAACAAGTCATGAAAATAAAGTGTGTATTTACTAATTATATAAATAAATAAAAACTTCAAATTTATTCCACTTTCTGAATAGAAATAATATAACCTACCGATGCATATTCTTGGACCCTCTCCGAAAGCAAGCTGGGTGAAGGTGCTCCTTTTCGCCATATTTTCAGGGGTGAACCTTTCCGGATCAAACTTGGAGGGATCGGGGTAGATGTCCGGATCCCTCTGGATGCCCAGGATGGGGATGACTACCAGCGTGCCTTCCTCGACCACAGATTGAGTGCCGGGAATTGTGTAGTCTTTGCTGCAGAATCTGAAGAGGAATGGAAGAGGAGGGTACTTCCTTAATGTTTCTGAAACAAAAGTATGAATGCGTGAACTCGTACACGCGTTGGAAGATATATTTCTTTGGATTACATTTAAAACCACGCACTGTGTTGTGTACCTTGCGTTGCGCATGCGCATTCTGTCTCTACTCAACTAATATAATTCAATCACAGTAATTACACATTGTGAATTTGATCACAATTATTTTATGAAACCTATGTAAGTAAATAGAAAATAAATAAAATAGCAGCGCCCGGGGCATATGCAATTTACATATCAGTATTTTATTAACTAACATTGCTCGGAGCATATGCAGTTTCTATAACACCATATTCAAAGAACTTGATGTCGTCACTTAAGTGATGATGATCAAACCATTATTTCAGCTGGTAATCGTTATTTTAACTGGTTACGGTTATTGGAGATTTGTATGTGATTACATCGATGAGTGGTTACTGAGACATGACAGTTGTCTAATACCGATGATTTCCCATCGAATTGCAATAAATCGGTTACCAATTATTTATATAATCAGATAAAAATCTCAAATAACACTTAATGTGTCACCGGAATACCGTCACTTGTTATAAATATCACTCGGAAAATTACTATCTAAGCTTTTGATTGTTGAGTCGTGACTTCGCGGTGTGAAAACGTTATGTTGCATGACGCGCGCGCATTTCGTTGCATACTAAAATTTAATCTTCAAGAAAAATAACTTTTGAAACAAACTATTGGAAAATATTACCTTCTATAACTTGCGTCAAATAAGCCATCTTGTTAACCACCTCGTATGTGATTTTCCCTCCATTTTCGGCGATTGTCCTGTCCACTTCCGCCCTCAGAGTTCCTTGGATGTCTGTATTCTTCGCCAGCTCCATAAGGGCGAAACTCGCCGCGGTGGATGTAGTCTCAAAACCAGCCAAGAAGAATACAAAAACCTGAGCTGTGATTTCGGCCATCGAAAGGCTGTCTCCTACAACAGAGCAATCAAACAAGCAAAGCTATTAATCATTATATATAGGTACATATTATAGATGTCTCATAAAGAAGAAGCTGTTTTTATATGGAAAAATAGATACAGAATTATTTTTTTTGGTGTTCATTGGGCTTACGACCCATCGTACGGCTGGCAAATGGCTTAAGTGACACAAGAGTTCAACAATGTGTATTTTTACTACTACTACCACTTCAACAATGTGTATTTTTACTACTACTACCACTTCAACAATGTGTATTTTACTACTACTACCACTTCAACAATGTGTATTTTTACTACTACTACCACTTCAACAATGTGTATTTTACTACTACTACCACTTCAACAATGTGTATTTTTAATACTGCTACTACCACATCAACAATGTGTATTTTTACTACTACTACCACTTCAACAATGTGTATTTTACTACTACTACCACTTCAACAATGTGTATTTTTACTACTACTACCACTTCAACAAAGTGTATTTTACTACTACTACCACTTCAACAATGTGTATTTTACTACTACTACCACTTCAACAATGTGTATTTTTACTACTACTACCACTTCAACAATATGTATTTTACTACTACTACCACTTCAACAATGTGTATTTTACTTACTATACCACACTCAACAATGTGTATTTTTACTACTACTACACTCAACAATGTGTATTTAATACTACTACCACTTCCACAATGTGTATTTTTACTACTACTACCACTTCAACAAAGTGTAGTTACTATACTACCAATCAACAATGTGGTATCGTTTACTTACTACTAACCACTTCAACACAGTGTATTTTTACTACTAACTACACTTCAACCAATAGTATTTACTACTACTACACTTCAACAATGTGTATTTTACTATACTAACCACTTCAACAATGTGTACTTTACTACTACTACCACTTCAACAATGTGTATTTTACTACTACTACCACTTCAACAATGTGTATTTTTACTACTACTACCACTTCAACAATGTGTATTTTACTACTACTACCACTTCAACAATGTGTATTTTTACTACTACTACCACTTCAACAAAGTGTATTTTACTACTACTACCACTTCAACAATGTGTATTTTACTACTACTACCACTTCAACAATGTGTATTTTTACTACTACTACCACTTCAACAATATGTATTTTACTACTACTACCACTTCAACAATGTGTATTTTTACTACTACTACCACTTCAACAATGTGTATTTTACTACTACTACCACTTCAACAATGTGTATTTTTAATACTGCTACTACCACATCAACAATGTGTATTTTTACTACTACTACCACTTCAACAATGTGTATTTTACTACTACTACCACTTCAACAATGTGTATTTTTACTACTACTACCACTTCAACAATGTGTATTTTACTACTACTACCACTTCAACAATGTGTATTTTACTACTACTACCACTTCAACAATGTGTATTTTTACTACTACTACCACTTCAACAATGTGTATTTTTAATACTACTACTACCACATCAACAATGTGTATTTTTACTACTATACCACCTGCAGTCCAAAACTTTGTCATTGTACAGATATTACCACTGATAATGAAATTTCTATATTTTTTTAAATGAGTTTTTTAAAGTAATATCGTTTGTTTGTGTATATAACATTCTTCCCAATTATTAACATTGGCACTAGAATACGCCTAAAAATCAAAATGTTTTTTTTTTGTATATTCAGAATATTTAGATTTTGTTCAAATTTTTCAAGAACACGATACTGTATTTTATTTTTTATCCACAGGGGTGAGATCATTAATCATGATATATTATCGATGTCTTATAGAGACGAAACTATTTTAAAATGGGAATTTAGGTGTGTAAGTCTTTTTGGGTATTCATAGGGCTTAGGGCATAACGTACAATAGTGGAATAATATAATATAATTTAGGATGATATCCTTTAATAAAAAACTGGTAAGTATATTCTGTTAAGTGAACATGTATACTAAATTTATTTACTTGAGTAGGTACTTGTTCAAATAAGTATTATTATGAGAGTCTAAAACAATGATAAATGTAATTTTTTAATTTTTTGTAAGCCGTTAGGCATATCATAATTTATTTACATTTTATATTTTAAATCACAAATCGTGTTTGGAGCGTTATCTTATTTAATTTTTAATATTATTTTTATTGTTATCTTTATGCATGTGTCACAATTATTTTTACATCAATTAGTGAGTCTTATTTTCATAGCACATGCGTTTAGCTTAGTTTTAAAATAGTAAGAATATTGGTGTAACACGTATTCCGTGTTCGCATCTCTATTTAAAAGAAAATTGAAAGACAGAGTCACCAATTATTAGAATTGATTAAATTATGGTTAAACGATTATGAAAATAATATTTTTAAAAACATTTTGAGAAAACAGTATGATAAATGTTAATTAAAATAATATTTTAAAAAACGATGTATGAATAAATTATTACTAAAATAATATTTTTTTAAATTTCTTAAAATATTATATAAATTTTATTAAAATAATATTTTAAAAGATAGATTTTTTTACAATTTAGACTGTAAAAAAACAACCCGTAAAAATTGTAAAAGTTTTTATACCATAAAGAAGTTAAGCCTCAGATACACATGCTTATTTAGTGGCACGTATCGACCTTCTCTAGGCCTTGCTTATTAGTGGCATGTGTGTACGCACATTGCTAGTAACGAGCATGCCACTAGCCATACAACCGCCGGTTGATTTATGAGCATGCCACTAAGTGGCATGTGTATCTGTACCTTTATGGATCACCAAGTTACGACAGACGGACGGACAGACAACAAAAATAATATAGTTGGTATTAATTATTATCTATTATAGAAAAAACTGTTGAAATTTGGACTTGTTCTGCTATTTTTTGCTAAACTTTGATGTAATGAGCTCTAATTGATGGGAAAGAAACAACGAAAATTTTGTGCCGTAATTATAATGTAATAATAGTAATTAATAACTATATGTTGTAAAAAATCCTAGTATTACTCGACATCGGATTAAATCGTAGCTTGAGGAAGGAATATTTCTTCGACTTACGCCGTTGGAACGATTGAACTAAATAATAGCATACCTGCATTGGATTCCTTATTCTTCATGTCAATCATCAATTGAAGAAAGTCATTCCTGGTTATGTTTCGATCTTCCCTGTACTTGATGGTTTCCGGCACAATCTTAGTGAAGAACTTTGTCACATCCGGAAAGTTAAAACTCAGCCGAAAGGTGGTGATCAACGTTGGCGCGACAAAAGACAAAATTTCAATGGCTGATTTAATTATCCCATGGCTGAACACCTTTCTACCCATGGTCCTGAATTCAGCATCCGGATGCTTGAAGCTGTTCATCTGAATGCCGAACGCGCAGGAGCCAATTACGTCTGTCGCGTACTTGGCCATGAGCTCCTTCATTTCCATCGAGTTCCCGGTGACGGCATCCTGCGTGACGTGCTCCACCATGTCGTCCGCACAGTCTGAGATGGTGTCGAACATGTACTTCATCTTGCTGGACGTAAACGTGGGAGTCAGCTTCACTCTGATCCTCTTCCAGTCTTCGCCTTCCAAGTTGAACAAATGTTGCGATAGAGGGTCTCGACCTTTGTGGGTTTTGAAACCGTGTCCTTGGAAGTGGTTGTAATCTTTCTGAAGGACGTTCTTGACCATGTCTGGGTCGTTGACCAGCAGGGTTTTCTTGTGCAGCATGAACAAGCCGACGCAGGGATGCTGCCTGGTTTCCATGTATACGTGGGCCATGTGTATTGCGAATTGCGTGTCCTGTTTGGCCACTGGTCCCATGTGGCCGAACGGGAACTTGGCTGGTGGACTGAAGATTCCTCTTCTCTTCCAATACCCGTATCTGTGTTTCATCCACAGATAAAGTAGCACAAAAGAAAGCGTCGAAAAGCATGTTAAGTTTATCCAGAATGCGGACGAAAGTAAAAACATGTTTAAAGTAAAGACGTGTTGCTTCTATCGATGTCAATTTAATAAGAACAGATTACCTGACATTCAGCCCGACGTGTTTGATAAAAATTGTTTGCCATAAAAGACATTAAGACAAAAAATTCAGACGCCAAATTTATTTGACCTTCTGTAGATTACAGCGTGGTTACAATAAATTTTATTGTTGTTGTTGTTGTTTGTATAGAAAAAATAGATATGGAAGTCTCAGGCTGTTTAAGGAGCTTACGACCTATCATATGGTTAGCTTAAGTGATCCTTTTACACAGTGAAACGTTCACCAATCCACCCAAGATTGCCCACCATACCTCTCGAATTTTTTGATGTTGTATATATATGTGATTTATGCAACACGTTTCATTTTAATTTACGGTAACTCCATTTTTTTTATTAAGTATCCAATTTTTTTTTCAACTTAAATACAAATTTCAAATATTATACACATACAATATAAATGGTCACTTCTAATAATAATGAATTTAATATTTATACACATTTATCAATTTATAATACACATATACGTTTTAAAATTGTCTGTGAATCTCGCCATATTCTTTTTTGTTACTGGTCAAACCAGCTATTGCGCCGCAGTGGCAGCTAGGTCGAAGAAATATAAAAGTATTTCCATTTTCTCTTATGCTGTTTATCGTTTTATTAAAAAGCTACTTTTAGAATATTTTGAGTATGTCCAAATTTTTCAGAACAGAACTGGATTGTTGTCACAGGGACATCAATAATCAATAAATGTATATTATAGAAGTCTCACAGAGACGAAACTGTATTTTTTAAATATTTTTTTTATTATTATAATTTTTTTTAAAATATACATCAATTAATTACTGATATCCCTGTGACAACAATTCACTTCTGTTCTGGAACAATTGGACATACTCAAAATATTTTGTAAAAAAAAGGAGTTTAATAAATTGAAATAATATTTCTGGCGTATGCTAGTGTAATGATAGAAATTCGGATGAATTCCATTAGACAAGTTAAAGTATATAGCTAAAAAAATCCAAAATCAAATATAGATGTCTCATTTAGCGACATCTGTGGTCATTCAAGGGAA
>JADDOH010017008.1:0-10579 GCA_016648135.1 Agrypnia vestita | reverse complement strand
TCAAAATTGGACTTTATTTTTAACGTATGAAAATTATGATCATCTTTCAAGTTCAGCAAAAATGCGCTATTTGTAGCGTTTTGGCTTTGCAAGTCGGTGGTACAATAGTGACGGTTGGTAAGTTAAAGATCTGCGTGAATGCTTTCGACACGGTATTATCAAATTATGGCTCATAGTTTCATCTCTCGTCATACCAGCCACTAAATTTATTATTGAATCGTTTTCTACGTCAAAATCCGAACAGCAACAGAAAAATAACTGTATACAGACAATCTAAGTGCTCTCAATTCCTCTATTTGATCAAAACTATTAACCGATACAACACGTATTTTATAAATAGTTGAGCATTTTTGCGTAAACAAGCTTTGGATTACATAATTATTTTATAAACGAAGCGTAAAATAAATTATCTCAGAATGGTACTCTTGTGATTTGAATCTTGCGCAGAAATACGCAATTATTTTACCACACTCAAAGTAAATGCGATTTGCATTTTCCTGTAGGCTTGATTTATGCAATCATGATAGCATCAAATTTGTCGTGTATTTGTTTTGTTTATATTAACTGTGTCTTTAAATCAGAAGTGAATATTTAATTCAATAACAGGGATATAAGTCTTGTAAATACAATACGCGATACCAGTGAAGCAAAATGGTGTGGGCGTGTTTTCTATGACTGCGGTCTCATCGGGAAATCCGAATTTGTAATCTGTGAAGGTGTATATTTGTATATTATATACTAAGTCTTCTAACATCGCATATTACTTTTAGAATATATCTTATTTGTCTGTGTAAATGCATATTTCTCATCGTCTATGTTCTATGAATGTTACGAAAGATGTAAAATATTTTACGTAATGGAATCAGGATGGAACGAAGCCCCCAAAATGTATACTAAACCGGTTTGATTGATGAAATATGAATGCATCAATATGGCAGCGCAGCCCCGAGCAGCTTATGTACAGGAAGTTTTAACTTAACCTCGATACAAATTGTAATGCCTGACTACTTTACCCTAGTCTTTACCTCCACGAAGCCATTGTACGCGAGCATGCATCGATTCGCTTGATAATACGTAATACCTTCGCAGTAGTTCCAGTAATAGTTGGACTCGACTCCTAGATAGATCAGTTGAAAACTCTGCTGAACAAACGATTTTTGTATGTTTTCAGCTTAAAATCTCCAAATTAAACATAAGAGGCATTCCATCGTCGTTTCTAGTAAATTGTCATAGATATTCTAAAATTTTACTACATAAGCATATGCAATTTGTAATATTCTATCATCAATCAATAATTGAGCAACAGAACTTAAACGAAATGCTTTTGACAAACATTTCTTACAACTAAATGGATGTCTTTTTTTTGTTCCATCCGTGACAGAAGAATGTATCGGTATTATCTCAAAACAAAATAAAATGGGACTTATGTTCTGTTGCTCAATTATAAATCGAAGATAGAATAAGTTGCTTTCATCAAAAGGAAATACTACAAATTGCATATATGTTGTAAAATTTTATCATATCCATGACAATTTCCTAGAAAAATGTCCCACCCGTGACGATGGAATGCCTCATAACGAAAATTTTACAAGATATGAAAGCGTCCCTATAAAAAGGGTCTACATACTACTTCAAGTCACAAAATGATTTTATTGTCACGGTGTATTATAAATGTCTCATAGAGACGAAACTATTTTTTTTATGTGGTGAAGTAGGTATAGAAGTGTTTTTGGGTGTTCACAGGACTTACGACCTATCTTACGGCTGGCTTAAGTGATCACTTTACACAATGTGACGTTCACCAATTCCACCCATGATAGACTACCACATCTATAATTTTTTTATGTTTTATATATGTTTATCTTGCACACCTTGTTCCGTATCCGAGTTGTATTTTTACAACCCCCACCTGCAGTCGAAAACTTTTTCGTTCCCATAAACGAGTACAGATGTCGGATGTCGCCATTGATAATGAGATATCTTTATTTTTGATTGCAGTTTTTAAAGTAATATTTTTTATAGTTGTCTATGACACTCTTCCGAATTATTAACATTACATTAGAATATAATATATGTGGGATATAAAAGCAAAGGCAAAAAAAAAATGAATGCAGCAATCGAGGAGTACTAATTAATAATGTACCGAATTCGATTTTATATAAGAAACATAACCTACATATTTATAGGAAACATGACTTTGAAAGCGATAGATACACAAAATCTAGAATTCAGTACATTTTAAATTAGTAATCCTCGGTGACTGCATTCAATTTTTTTTTTATATTTTGGATTTGTGCTGCCTTTATTTTCGCACCCCACATATGATTTATGGGAATGAAAAAGTTTTCGACTACAGGAGGCCGTAGTAAAAATATCATACCACTCACATACAAAACAAGGTGAGAAAGTTAAACTTTCAACATTTACGTTAAGAGATGACTATACACTATTAAATCATCTTCGACATGGAGTGCTCAGCCGTAAAGATCAACATTAAAATTTAGATGAGCATTTAAAATATGATACTGCGTGCATGTCTTCATTTTTTATTAATTTACTTATACTAGAGGTTCTTCTTCGATGTAAGAAGATGCGTTATAGTGAATCGGTGTCAAAAGAATCGTCGTAGACCGAGGACTACTTATATGAATTATTTTATTTTAAACCAGTTAATCTAATGACTAGGTCATCAAAAGATGTTAGCCAAGTTTCCTGTAAAATTTGTCGTCGAACGGTACATTGTTGGTAAATTCTGCAACCGTTGGGCCACCACTCGGTGAAATCTACATTGTTGATGGTTGGCTCCGATGTTGATGAACCCCGTTGCGAGTCGCGCTGTCGGCCGGTGTTTTGCCGCAAGATTTAACAGTCGGATAGTTCACGGGTGACCGCGGGCCGCGGGCGGGCGGGCAATCGCTCACTCGGTATATCCGGATCGTGTTCAGCTATTAATAAGGCGTACTATATGCTTGCTGCATGTTTAATTACCGCATATTGCACACACACACTATTCCCACCGAGTTCGAGAAACTATCGCGTAAACAACGGTCAAGATTCTCGGGGGATTCGCTAGAAACAGTTAGATGATTGTCGGACCTAACGTTGCGTAATTGTTTTTTTTTTCCTGGTGCGATTTCATTATTAATGCTGTTCTATTGTTTGTTAACTCATTTAATTACGGTAATAATACCTGCGTATGCCTGTATGAATCACCTTTTAATCGAGTCTATTCTCACTGTTTTGCATCGCAACAATCGTGTATTGACCGCTATTATATAACGTTTTACACTTCGTCAATTTTGACGTGACGAATATTAAATATAACTAACTTACTTACCATCACGCCGTTTCCCCGTGGGGGAGGCAGAGAGGATAGAGCGCCACACTCTTCTGTCATGACGTACAACTCTCGCCTCATCCACATTCATACATCTTCGCATGCAAGATCGGCGGTTGTTGAGGCTTCTAACGGGACCATCTTCCAGTATCTGGTTATGCCACGTCTTCCGTCGTCGCCCTCTCTTTCTGGCGCAGTCAACATTTGCATTATATATCTTTCTTACCATTCTTTCCTCATTCATTCGCTAAACATGCCCAAAACATCTGAGTGACTCTGTTTTAATTTTATGAATTATGCTACGATCAGCTTCACATTCATTCCTAATATCTTCATTCTTTACTCTGTCATAAATGGAATATAATAAGTACTAAAACTATTTAAATGTTGGCAGAAATCAAACAACCCGTATTCGTAAAAAAAATGGTTTAAACGAGCTATTACTATAAATCAAGTTGATGCAACCGGCTCTGAGAGACCATAATCCGTATTATTGTATTGTCTGAGCACAGCATCAAAAACTCGATCATAGTCATCATTGACAACTCAGAGTGGCTCATGGCTACCGGTAAATTAATTTTCCCCGTGTTAATGAAGTCCGTTATAACATCTTCCATCCTGCGGTCTTCCTCACCTACGCCTCTCAGGGTTCCTGGTTTTCCATAGTCTGCCAATTTTTGATTGATTGGACCACACTGACGCCACCGTTATGACGCCTTATAACATCATTGCCAGATTCCACCGTCGTCAATCGGACCAAATATTTTATATATTTATTTTATTATCATGATAAGGCATAATAGTTACAATCATATACATACCATCTCTTTTTTACACGCTTTTGAAATAACACTGTCCACAAAAAATAACGAATAATATATCTTTGCACATATTATTTGTTTTAACACGATTCTCTAATTGAATTTACAGTTGAAAACACTAATTAATTATTCGCTTGTTATGAAAGCAATTTTCGTCCAGTCGGCTAAAAACGTGCATCTATTATCACGTAGCGAAGAATAAGTTTTTCGTTTGAATTTGGGTTTTTCATAGTTATAAACTGAAATTTGTTTACCAATAATTTTTGTTCTTCATTAAAACATCATCATCATCAACTTCATCCTCTTGTCCTAGTAGGGTCGGGGGTCCAAAGTCGGGGGCCCAAAGACAAGACAAGGTGCTTCCAAATTCCCCTACCTTGTGGTGCTTCCGTATGTGTTAACCAGTCAAAACCCATTCTGTTTTCATCCCGGTAAACTCGTAACATTCCATTTACATTTAAAGCATACATACATGTAGCATCTCTAAAGCGTAACATTTTTGTATAATTGATTAATTGGACATTCATTGGACCTTTTTACACGATTTTATAGAACACTATATTTTGTAGTTGGGGAACAAGTCTTTCCCTTTTTTAATGTAGAGTAGGCATATCTTTTTTACATGACTGTCGTTGTAACGTAACTACCGTGTAAAAAAGATTTTGGTGTATATGTAAATATTTACGCATAACATAATCCTAAACTCTATCTAAAGCTATACAAACATTGTGTTTTACAACGTTTGTATACCTTTTGTGTGTTTTGTTATTCTAAAACAGTAAATAAAAACAGTCATCAGACAGTGGTACGATGTTTTATGAATAAGATCCTCAATAAATCAGGCCTGAATCACATGATCATTGTATGTGTCATCATGAGTTTAACAGAAAAAAGCCAGCTCTTTCGTGATATCATAATGTATACATTCTGTAAAAAATCACTTCACTCACTAAATATTATAATTACATTGTCTGTCTGTCGGTTCGCAATAATTACATTGTCTGTCTGTCGGTTCGCAATGTCCGTAACTTGCTGGAATTAAAACTTAGATAATTAGAGTTTGACACGCAATCAGCGGGTGGCTCAGACAACACGCAAGGGTCACCTCTACAATTTGCACGGTCTTGACATTTTTATATTATTTGTATTATATTTATATAGTTTTAGGTTTAAGCGAATAAAGTCAATTTAAAAGAAAAGCGTATGGTTTTCTATTTTCTTTTCTTTTTACGCTTCAACAGGCCAGGAGGCCCAATGACAGAAGCGAAATACATCACAAAACACCCAGGCTTGATTAAATCACACAGACTAAATTATGATCCCGCCGGGAATCGAACCCGGAACCCTCGGTGTGAGAAGTCAGTGTCATACCCACTGCGCTACGAGGGCCGCCATGAACTTTCAGCTTCAAAATCCTGTAATTATTATGTACCTTAACTTTTCACGGGTGTACGGCTAGTTAATGTATAAATAAATAAACTTTTAAAATAATATTTGTATTTATTCAATCGATACCAAGGCGTCTGATACACATGCTTCTTTAGTGGCACGTGAGCATGCGCAGTATCGACTTTGACAGTGGCATGCTTATTAGTGGCATGTGTGTACGCACATTGCTAGAAATGAGCATGCCACCTAGTGGCATGCCCAAAAATCAACCGACGGTTGATTTATAAGCATGCCACTGTCATTCACCATAGAGAAGGGGTATCTTTGGAGCATGTGTGAACAGACTTGCTTATTTATGAGCATGCTTATGTCATTCGCGGGCTTCGCGGCTAGTATTATCGATGCGATCTTCTCAGTCCGCGGCAGATGAAACAAATATGGCGCGTTGGGGAGGTGATAAAACATTACTTTTCGTGACTTATTATAGGAATCATGAATGTCTGTGGAATACTCGGTCACCGTTGTGTAAAAGTAATATAGTGAGAAATAATGTTTACGAAATTTTATTAATAGGCATGAATGATTCAAATCTTACAATAAAAATTATATAAACTAAAATCAAAAATGTGCGGATGGAAACTCGGGAACTTTTTTGATTTATTGGTTCACTTGAATTTTCTATTTCAGTTTGCAAAGTTTCCATTTTGAACGAGAGCGTCTCTATTCTATGACAAGAGCATGCCACTAATAAGCATGTGTGTTTGATTGTTAGCTTTGGGCATGCTTATTTATGAGCATGCCACTAATAAGCATGCCAGTAATGAGCAAGTGTGTACAGTTGTTAGGGCATGCTTATTAGTGGCATGCTCATTAGCATGCCAGTAAAGAAGCATGTGTATCTGTACCTTTATATTCATCACGTCAATATTGTTAGTCAAAGTGTACAATAAATACCGCTTATGATAGCGCAAATCAACGAGAATGGACCCATGAGAACTGGTAAACATTTTGCTGTCTTACAATGACTCACGAACAGAGGTGTGAAAGTACTGCACAGGTATTTATCGCATGTCCCGGGAACGCGCGCTGCGGTCAATGCCGCGCACGTGCAGAATCCGACATCTCTGACTGTGTTCAGTTAGTTGGTTAGTTCAGTACCGAGAAAGTGCTCGCCGCGGTAGGGCGCGCCCGCTCGCCGCTCTCGTCTAAACTCCACCTCGCGGGCTGCCGACGCCGCCAGCTGACGCAGCCAACTCGCGACCTTTATTAGCGTTTTAAGTGATAACAATTAGCTGGATGGTTAGTGTGCCGCGGCTCGGAATGCCATCCGATTGGCTCAATTAATGTGCTTCGATGCGTGCCGTGCGGTGCACCGTGTTTGCCAAGTCATTGGCTTATTATTAATTTCTTAAATTGTTTTCGATGTGTAACATCTTTCCTCTCGCAATCCTGCAATTCGTGAAAAAGGACGGAAATGCGTAACAGGAAATGAAACGCGCGCAATTTCATTTAACCAATGAGCGCGCGCGGAGCACGCGCGATGGAAAAAAATCATTGTTTATAAACAAATCAATGTCTAGCAAGTGCCATCACAGCGAAGACGCACGCTACCAGCCGACGCTTCTGATTTTGTATATGTGTTGCTAGGCTGATGTCAAGCGTGTGGATGTTGTAACTTTGATATATTTTGGCTTATATCTTCGAAACTATCCAGTAAATACTTTTTTTTACATTATTGTAAACAATAACTACCCTTGATTATTTTTAAATATTTATTCAAAATTTTCATACAATTTTATTTATTTTCATGTGTTATTAAAAATTGCTGGCCTCTAATGATGTTAGACGGTACATTGCATTTCTCATATCAGTGGTTGAAAATCAAAATATGCCTCTAACTCTATGAATTAGTTTTCGGCAAACCAGAGAAAACAGTTTCACACATTGTTTGTAACTTGAATAAGCTGACACTTCAGTTTGATACTTGATATGATATTTATCTAATATTTAAAATGTTAGGATGTGGTTAGAGAATTTATTGACATTGTGCATCAAATCTAAAAAAAAATGTGATTGGGTATTTTTTGATACCTAACCTTTTCGTAACTGAGCGTCCAAAACTTCCGTGCGGTCCGAAGCGGGGTATCAAAATACCCCAAATAAAATTCATATAAACGATAATATAAAGTTCGTGGCGCGCGACGCGGACACAATCGCTTCGCAGAATCTCTTGTCCGAGAGCCAGAATTAATGCTAGCACGTTATCGAACAGGCGACGAATGCAGCGCACTTATAGCTGTCTCCCTAAAAGATAAGACAGGGCGATGTGGTATGAACAAGCACAGGTGTATGTATCGCGCAAATTCGCTTAGAAATTTGAAAAACAAAAAATGGCTAAAAATATTCGTCACTATTTCCGTGAAGATTACAAGAAAAAAAAAGGAATTCGATTGCATAATTATTAAGGTATCGTGTTTAAAGCGATCTCTGGGGAATGTGAATACCCCCCTCCGGGAAGGCAAGGTTAACGACTCGTTTACTCTGGAATATAACGATATGCGTTCGCCAGATCCAAGGAGCGTTATACACTACGGAGTTCAACAAATCTAGCATATGTGACGGCAACATAAACAGTCGCGCAGGCACGATAACATCAAGTATTTTAAAAATAAACGCAGATTGGTCCGTGATACAAAAAATACTATATAAATTTTAACCATTAACATATGTGAAACAGATGTTATACATCCAGTTGATGGTGATTTCATAAAGTGTGAGATTTGTGAAGTCTGCAGTAGGCATTTAACCAAAAATAATGTTTGTATGATCTATGTATTTTAAAACATTATCGCTTATTAAAGAGTTAAGGTTATTATTACGGTCGTTGGACATATTTATGTTGTCAAATATAATGGATATTTTATACAAACCATATATTTCACTGAGAAGCAAATCTCGGCGTTTCGCTGAAGTCTTATATAGTCTTACAGTAGTCACATATGATGTGTAACATTTAACATCTCACAATTAAAAATATCTAATACCTTTTTTTATTAATTAGTAAATACAAGTAAAGAAAATGTATGTGCATTTATTTATTTTTTAATTTTGCCACACTAGGGGGTACCATATATCCACAAACGCAATTTGTTTAGAAATGTGTTTGGTCAATTATATGTTTTTATTCATTTTCATAGATGGCGGTAGTGTGCCACCATACATATTGTATGAAAACTTTGAATAAATATTTAAAAACAATCACATAAATTACATAAAATTTGAGAATGTAAATCATTAAGGGTAGTTATTGTTAACATTAATATGTAAAAAATATATATGTAAACGGTAAAGAACAATATAGAATAGCTGAATACTGAGCGTGACAAGTTATTGTCTATTATATTTTATGTACGTCCACCCCGAATGTGCTCACCTATTTTATATCTTTCAACGGCTTAAGACTCCGCGAGTTTGAAAAGAACCCTCATGAAATTCTGATGAGTTTTTCATGCCAAACAAGCTAGTCTTTCTCCAACTTTCTTTCGGTTGTCGAAATATTACCGAAAAAAAAGTGATATTTTTCGGCGAAGTTTTTACTTCGTTTTTGTTTTCCCTGTTAGAGAGTAAACTTGTGTTGACCGGAATGTCTAGTATGATTTTAAAGAGAAAATGTTCGTAGGTTATTTTATACAGTCTTCTATGGTTCTAGGTTATAGGTTCTATATACATTTCATATATATAACATAACATCTGCACTTGGTATTTCGATAAAAAAAAAAAGCTCACCTGTCTATCGTTGCGTCTTCGCACACAGGGGCCTGTTCAACATTAGTTTCTTTCCGATCGGACTTATGGTTCGCAAACCACGACGATCTGAAGTTGACAGAGCGCGCCAATATTTGCCTCTTACGTAACCCTGACATCTATCATCTATCTTCAATCAATTGACACTATTAAATTCCTCTTCTATCATATCATTCATATAATTTCTGAGAATTCTGAAAATCTCAAGTGAATCAATTTTCAAGAAATATTTTTGTCAAAAATTACGTTTTTAGATTTTATAGAAAAAAAATGATACGTGTAAACTGGTGATCAGAAAGTATTTGACAAATATGTAGGGTGTAACAGTGTTAGTCGTTAAAACTTTACATGTAGATTATTATATATATATATATATATAGATAAAATAAAAAAAACAAAAAAAAAAAAAAAAAAATCGAAAACGTTCAAGCAATGTCATGATATCAATAGTAACGGTGAAAAACGACTTCAAATTTTGCATTTTTTTTTCTCAATAGTTCAGACTCATCTTCTGTAAAATGTTAAAACTGTTTTACATCGAATATTAAAAATTCTTTCGGTTTAAAACGAGTCAAATAAAATTAATAAAAATATTTGTTTGCAAGAATTTTATCATTTTATTTGACTTACTCTAAACCGAATGATTTTTTTATATTCAGTATAAGTTACTTTCATGGTAGTCCAACGTTTTGCAGAAGATAAGTTAGAAATATTGAAAAAAATGCTAACTTTGAAGTTGCATATCTCCATAGCTATTGATATTATGGCATAGTCGCTTAAATATTTTTGACTCACAATTTAGGCAGGAATCTACCTGTAAAGTATTGTGGACTAGCTCTGTTACACACTGTATATACCTCACTCTCAATGATCTACTGTCGCGTGTATTTTGTATGTGTTACAAAGTGTAAATTTTGATAATGTAAACATTAACTGGTATAGTGTAATATATTTCGATGGTGTGTATATCGTAGTTAGTGCACACATATACTAGTTAATATAGATTATCGAATATTCAAGAACACATTCGTATTTGTGAAGTTGTAATTTTTCAGAACAAAGTTCTGTGAAATATTTAATAACCAAATTAATTAATCAAATAAAAAGACATAGAAAAATCTAATTCACTCTCAATGATCTTCTGTCGCGTGTATTTTGTATGTGTTACAAAGTGTAAATTTTGATAATGTAAACATTAACTGGTATAGTGTATATATTTCGATGGTGT